>JAIRCJ010000125.1:0-88574 GCA_020883675.1 Bruguiera gymnorhiza
TAGTTAAAAGCTATCATAAGATGTTATTTTGGAAATCCTTTCTTGCATATGATGTATCTTATTAAGGAGATTAATGATAAGGGATTTTTCATAAATAGTGAAAAGCTTATTAGTTTTAAATTTATATTACTCCTTAATATAGAAAGATAGATTACACTTCAAAATACATGAGAAAAAGAGAGATTTATGAATTCTTCAAATGAAGTAAAATATAAAGCTACAAGAAAAAAATTGATACTTATTATTTAAGTTAAGATACAAGAATACAAAAAGGCTAGAAACATTAGTTTATGTTGAGATTCCTATTGCATTTGGAATAGGAAAAGAAATATGGTAGAATTGCCATTGAATCAAATTTTAATGAAATCAAATTCATGCTAGGCCCACCCTAATCATGGGGCCAAGGCATTTAGAGATTTAAAAAAAAGAAAATAGATGATCTCTTGAAAAAGGGCTTATTGGAAATATTAATATCTTTGGAGTTACCCTGCATTTTATGTTGAAATACTGTAGAAGTGGAATGAGGGGTTCCAAGATTAGTTATTAATTACAAGCCTTTATAAAGCCCTATTAGGTATTCTATACCTAATAAGAGATTTACTTAATAGGCTTTATTGAAGTCTAAGTATTTTCAAAATTTGATATGAAATGTAGTTATTGGCATAGCCAAATTCATGAAAAAGATAAATATAAAACAATATTTATGGTACCATTTTGGCATTATGAATGAAATTTAATGCCTTTTGGTTTAAAAATACACCTTTTGAATTTAAAGATTATAAATGAAATATTTAATACTTATACAACATTTACTATTGTTTATATTGATGATATGCTGTGTATTCTCTAACACAGTGCAACAACATTTTAGCATTTAAACCTATTTTAAAGTTTATCAAAAAAGTTGGATTAGTCGTATTGGCTAAAAAGATGAGTTATTCCAAACTAAGGTTAGATTCCTTTGTAACTTCATTGAAACGGTACTATTATTCCTATTGACCAAGCACTTGAGTTTGAAAAGTAACAATTGAAAAGGTTTTAGGATGTCTAAATTATATTTCAGAGTTTTATAAAGAATTAGCTTATGATACTAAGCTTTTATTTAAAAGACTAAAGAAAATCCTCCCAAATGGACAAATAAGTATATTAAGGCAGCTAAGAAAATAAAATTAAGAACCAAAGAAATTCCATGTTTAACTCTTCCTCATCCTAATGCTTTTAAAATAGTTGAATATAGCAGACAGGGTTATGCAAGAATCCTTAAACAAAGGATTAATTCAAAAGAATGGCTTGTTCATTTCACTTCAAGAGTTTGGAAAGGAGCTAGAGTTAATTACTCTACTATTAAAAAAGAAATCTTAGCTATTGTACTATGTATTCAAAAATTTGAAAGTGATATGTTAAATTAGAAATTCTTTTTAAGAATTGATTGTAAGGCAGCAAAGGATGTCCTTACTAAAAATGTTAAAAACCTTACCTCTAAACAAGTCTTTGTAAGATGACAAGGAATACTTTTTGTATTTGACTTTGATATTAAGTTTATTAAAGGAAATTCTAATTCTTTACTAGATTTCCTAACTTGTGAATTTTTGCAAGAAACTAAAAAATAAGTAAAATGCCTTTAATACAAGGGCCTCAGTCTCTAATAAAGTCGATTAATTTGTCGATTAAAGGTGTAGTTACACAAGAAAAAGAAGTTGATAAAATTTGTGATGATATGTATGAGTGAGTTTTGGATAAATCCATCACATATCCTTTAATTGCTAAACATATAAACTTTTATGTGCTATTAAAAATAATTATTCTCAGCTTAAACCTAATGAACTCAAATAGTTTTATCTTAAAGATGATATGTATCCTCAAACTAATGTAAAGGATTGCCTATTCAACAAATACTTCATAAAAAAGTGGCTATTAAACTATAAAAAAGGAAGAAGTGGATATGGTTATGACTTTAGAGATTGGGCTTATGCCAAATTTAAGGTAAAGAAAATTCTTTATCCAGAAGACTAGCAGGTAGATCTCTTTGGTTATCGTGAATTAAAAGAATAGTGGAAGGTTAAAACCTACAATTACTTCAATTGTATCTAAACATAGGAAAAAGCCTTACTATATGAAATCAAATAGAGAAAATTTAGTTGGTTCATTCAAATACATCTTCTGAATGACCCAAAAGGATTTCCAAATTGGTTTAAAACCTAGTTTTTTAAGTGGAGTCTACATCATTTGACTTTACCCTATAAAGTAAGAACTATTTATGAACAGTTTTGCATAGTAAACAAAAAGGTTAAAAACCCCTTATTAATGTTTATAGCATGGTATCATGTTCCATGAATTATTAAATGGGACTATACTATTATGGCTAAGCAAGCTAGCATCTTAGATGTGGAAATTAAACATGTTCCATGGTTAGTAAGATGGATTAATATCCAATGGTGGGAAAAATTTGACTTTTTCAAAGATGGAGACTACACAAGAAAAGGAATAATTTGTATAAATGGACCTAAGACTCCCACCACCAAGCCGACTCCCTCTAGTCTCGGGGAGATATTAAAGATTTTAATGGAGTTTGTATCATAAGAGAGGTTATTAGAAATGATGGCTACTTTGCTTTGACTAGATGAAGGCACTTAAGCCAACCCAGCTGAAAGTAGTTAAAAGCACCTTAATTATGATATTATGCAAGATTCCTAGACCCATATGTGTTATGAAGAAAAGGTGGAAAAAATGAAATATGCCTGCTTTAATAAAGCTACTTTAGCATAAGTGAAGGATAGTGGAAAATAATGGAGCATTCCACTTAAAAAAGTAGATTCTCTTTCCTTCTCTTTCCTTCTATTGTAATATCTCTCCATCTCCTCCTCCTCCTCCCTTTATAACAGAAACTTGTATTGACATTTGCTTCTTACCTTTATTATCTTCTTTTTATTAGTTTGTTTCTATACATGTTCTATACATCTATGTGTGTGATCCTGTGCTATTAAGACAAGAATGGTATCATAGTGTTAAGGGTATAAGTACATGCTTACCCCAAATGAATATAATGTTTGGTAAAGATACAAAAAACTAATTTCATAATCATTTTGTTTGAATGATTTCTTTCACCCAAAGGAGAAATCCTCTTAGTAAGACATGATGTGATGGACTCATCCTTCAATTAATTAGACCCATCACTACCCATCAAGAAAGCTAATCAAGATCAATGACTCCTTTGTTTAATGGGATTCAATAGATTAAAATTTCCAAAGATGTAAGGATGTATTTGTTGCAAATGAATATTATGTTTGGTGTAAATGCAATGTTAATTTCATTATCATTTTGTGTGAATGACTTAATGTAATGAAAGGAGAGAAGCCTTATTAGTAAGAAATGAAGTAATGGTCTCATCTTTCATCTAATGAACCTTTCAAACTATGTAAGAAGAGCTAATCAAGATCAATGACTATTATTTTTGATAGATTTCAATTAATTCATTCTATAAAAGGTATATTAATGTACTTGTCATAATGATTATAATGTTTGGTGTTGACACAAAAGTTAATTTCATGCTCATTTTATATGAATGAGTATTTGTAGAAAAAGAGAATTCTTGTTAGCATGAAATGAAGTAACGATCTCACCATTCAGGAATCGAACCATTTATCCTTGCAAAAAAAGCTAATCAAGATCAATAACTCTTTTGTTTGATGAAATTCAATGGATTTAGCGTGCCAATAGTGTAACCACATGGTTGATACAAATGAATATAATATTTGAAGGCACAAAAATTAAATTTATCATCATTTTGTGTGAATGAATCCTTGGAATGAAAGGATAAAACTTTCTAGCAAAAAATGAAGTGGAAGTCTAATACTTTTATAATTTAACCATTTAATACCTACCAAAAGAGATAATCAAGATCAATGACTCTTTTCTTTTTTTTTTTTTTTTTTATGAAATTCATTAGTCTCATAAAAACCATTCTAGTATAAAAATAGATGACATTACACTAACAAGTGTAAAACAAACAAAAAATTCAAGAATTATCTATAGATGAAGGACTTAAGAGGTCATTAATGAATATTTTTTCTCTCTAATAGTGATTTAGAAAAAGGATCTAGAATTAGGTTGTCATTATAGTGAGAAGATAATTCTTTTTGTTCTGATTTTAACTTTAAATCAAGCTATCAAGGGTGATATGATATTTTGAAGCTCTCTATAAAAGTAATAACTTATTAATCTTCATTTCTTCTTAATAAGACTCCACCTTTCATTAAAACAAAATGATCTTGAGAAATAACTTTTGTGCCTACAACAAATATTATATTTAAGGGAGAAATTTGGTTTCAATTAAAACTAATAAAAATTAAAACAAAAAAATAATTACAAATAAAATAAATAGATGAACACACCTTTAGCTATAAGAATAGTTACATCATTAGATTAACACATCAATCATTGACACTAATAGTCATCAACTCTTTAATTGAATATTTAGGTTAGAGTAATGACAAGCTTTATTATTTTAAAATTTTCTATCAATTTTAATTGAGACAAGCTCTTCAATCAAACTACATAGGACAAGCTCTCTAGATATAATTTATTGATACCATTAAGATAAGAAAGATAATTGAATCTAAATAACAAATTCACAGCTAATTTGTTTAATTTTAAACCATGTTCACCATAGAAATTAAACAAAAACTTGACCATAATTTTCAATTTCTATATACTATTGGCAGTTAGAATTGTCAAGCAATTATAAACTTGAATCCTAACTAACATTAGATCATAAAGTATAATTATCTAGTATGCATCATAACAGTTAAACAATATATATCATAACTAATTATAATAAAAGAACATAAGAATTCAAAGTAAATATGAAATTTGAAATAAAAACTAATAAATCTCAATAAGTCTCTCAATTGTTAAAAATGATGGATACTTTGCTTCAACCAAAACAAGACAACCAAGCTTATCAAGCCAAAAGTGGTCTAAGACATCTTAATGTTGATATTATGTAAGATTCTTAAGACTCATATAAGTTACAAAGGGTAAAAAGACAAATAACTTTACCAGACAAATTGTTATGGGACAACTTTAATAAAGCTACTTTAACAAAGTGGAGGAAAATGGAACATAATGGACTTTGTCTACAAATAATTCTTGAATTTTTTGTTTATTTTGCATTTATTAGAATAATGCCTTATTTCTTTCACATTTGTAATAGATAATTGTTTTGTTTTTCTTTTTCTGTGGACTTTATAAAGCTCAAATATTTCAAATTTGATATAAAATTTGGTTATTGGCAATCTAGATTTATGAAAAGGATACTATAAAACAACATTTACAATTCTATTCAGATATTATGAATGGAATGTAATTATTTTCAATAGCATATAAAAAGTCTATCTGCTTTGGAATTAAAGATATGTAATGAATTTATCCAAAACTCGCTCATAAGTATCATCAAGAAGTTTATCAATTCTTTTGCTTTTGCATCTTTAGCTAGTGAATTAACTAACTTTGCTAGGGACTAAGTTTTGTTAGCAAGAAATGAAATGTTGGGCTTATTTTTTCAAGAGTTTTAGCATTCAAACTAGGTAAGAAAAGCCAATCAAGATCAATGACTCCTTTGTTTAATGTAATTAAATGAATTCATACCAAAGTTGTAAAGACATATTTGTCAAATTGAATGTAATGTTTGGCGTAGGCACAAAAGTTAATGTCATGATCCTTTTATTTGAATGAGTTTATGTAATGAAAGGAGAAACCTTATTGGCAAGAAATGAGTACTTGTAACTAAAGGAGAAACCTTGTTTGCAAAAAATGAAGTGTTGAGCTCACCCTTTATGAATTGAACTATTCAATCTATGTTGGAAAAGCTAATCAAGATCAATTATTGCTTTGTTTGATGGAATTAAATGGATTCAAAGTACCAACATTGTAAGGATATGCTTGTTGCAATGAATATAATATTTGGTATACATACAAAATAATTGCATGGTCATTTTGTTTGAATAAGCCCTTCTAATGAAAGGAAATGCCTTGTTTAGCAAGAAATGAAACAACATTATGAACTTTCATAAATTGAACCATAAAATCCTTATAAGATAAACAAATTAAGATCAATAACTAATTTGTTTGGTGGAATTCAATAAATATAGAGTACCAAAGCTGTAAGGATGTGCATGTCACAAGAAATATATTGTTTGGCACAGTCAAGAAAGTTAATTTCATGGTTGGTTTGTGTGAATAAGTCCTTGTAACAAAAGGAAAAACCTTGTTAGTAAGAATGAAGTGATGGACTCATCCTTCAAGAATTGAACCATTCAATTCCTATAAGAAAAGTGAATCAATATCAATGACTCTTTGTTTGATGGAATCCAATGAATTCAGAGTGCCAAAGGTGCAAGGAGTCATTGCAACTTTGGCATGCTTAATCCATTGAATTCCATCACACAAAGGAGTCATTTATCATGATTTGCTTTTCTTATAGGGCCCAAATGGTTTCATTGCTGAAAGAAACTTGTAACTTTATCTCTGGTTAACAAGACTTCTCCTTTCATTCTAAAGAGTCATTTGCACAAAGTGATAATGACATTAACATTTGTCACTACACCAAACATTATATTCATTGGAAGAAGCAAGTCACTACAAATTTAACACTTTAAATCCATTGAATTCCATTAAACAAAGAAGTCATTGATCATGATTGACTTTTCATACTAAGGTTGAATCATTTAATTCCGGAAGGATTAGCATGTTCTTTCATTATTTTGCTTACAAGATTAACATGAAATTAACAATTGTGTTTAGCTTTAATTTTTTGCTTTCCAAAAAATACTGTAAAAATAAAATGGTTTTTTTATGACTTTAATGAAAGGAACAAGAGTTATGTTGTAAATACATAAAAAATACACTGTTGAAATAAGAGTAATAGATATTTTCACCTATTCAAAAAAGGTTTATAAAATTAAGAAAAAACCTTTCCTAAATTTTCTATCCAAAAAGAATATATGGTCATTAAAAAGCATATTAGGAATACACTATCAAAAAGGGAAAAAGAATTATTAGTGTTCATCCTTCTGCATTAAATTTAAGTGTAAAAGTATAAGGCAGTGAAGTTGTAACTTCACGATATAAAGTTGAGCCATTTACTAGATGCTCTTATAGAGTAAGGAAATTATATTAATTTTCATCTTTAGTCTATAAGTAATTAGTTTAATAGAGTTGAAGAAAAGATTGAAGAAATATCTTAACAAACTCCAAAACCTCTGGTTAAACCAAAATTAGACAAATGGTTTTGTTTAAACTCTTACCATCAAAAGAAGTAGACTACAAAATGTTAGGTAAAAATCCTAAGAATACAAATTGATAGATGAGATATCGAAAAGGTTAAAAAAAGCCTTTTCTAAAGAGAAAGAAGCCCTAGTTTTAGGAAAAGAAGAATAGATTAGAGAAGTAGAAGAAAGGTTGAAGATTATGTCGATAAATAGAAGGGATGTTCTTATCAAAACAAAATCCTATGTTAAAAGATTCATAACCTTCTTATGAGAAGGAAACAATGAATATCAACAAAATAACTTTTAATAAAGTCCTATAAAATTATATTATCTGAAACTAACTTCAGTCAACCTTTTATTAGAGGAACAACTTAAGTACAATTATGTACAGTAGGATTGGAAGTAGCATTGTATAATGAAATTAGATGGGATGTTTGAACATCAAATCTTCATTCTACTACATTATATAATGATATTTACTACAATAGCAAAATCAATGGTAATTTTGACTCTCTGTTAGTAAGAATTTATAATAAGTGGATTTACTAGATAACTTAAAAGATGGTGTGATTTTTATTATCAAAAGAAACCAAATCTCAAAATATTTTTATTATAAAAATAAAGTAAGAATGGAACTTACTAACAGTGTCAATACATTGTATTACAATTACCAATCATTTTATTAGTAGACCACTTTATTAATTATAAGACATATGAGCAACTTATTATCTAAGGTGTCTAGATTGTCCTATTTTAACTGCTTAGATTGTCTCCTAGTCTTGCTTAACAAGATTCATCAACTTTTGAGAATTCAGAATTATCACTAATAGTTGAATTCAGCTATGCTTCATGATGAAAGCTTTATTACTTAACTCTAATGTGTTAAGCACTCTAATCATATTAATGAAGCCTTAGTTCTCTTCAAGTTAGAATTCAAGTCATTTGTTATTTGGTTGGCTTGAATATTTTCAATTAGGCTATTTAGTACTTCTTTTGTCTTTTTAGTCCTCGAACATGTCATTAGCCCTTTGTGAATACTTAATGATCTTAATGGATACTTAGAAGCCCTCCTTACATCATCTCCTTCATGTATCTCATAACCAAATAAATTCAATAAGCCCATTTAAAGCTTTTACATCCCTTTAGCTTTAGCAATTATTATTGGACCTTCATATAGGTGCAATAGACCACTGTAATGTGACTTGAACTATTATATTTATTTGTGACAAGCAATTCGCCTTTAGCACTCTAAATCCATTGAATTCCATCACATTAAGAAGTTATTGATCCTCATTAGCTTTTTATGCAAGGATTGAATAGTTCAATTCTTGAAGGATGAGGCAATCACTTCTTTTCTTGCTAACAAGGCTTCTCCTTTCATTACAAGGACTCATTCACACAAAATAATTATGAAAATAACTTTTATGTCTACATTAAACATTCCATTTATTACAACAAGCATGCAAAAATAGCTTTGGTAGTTTAAATTCATTAAAGTACATCAAACAAAGGATTCATTGATTTGGAATAGCTTTTCTTGCTGGGATTAAATTGTTCAATTCATGAATGATAAGACAATCAATTCATTCCTTTCTAACAAAGATTTTTATTTAATTGTAACAATTAATTCCCATAAAATGATCATGAAATTAATTTTTGTATCTACATCAAGTATTACATTCATTGTAAAAAGCACATCGATACATCTTTCATAGTTTGATTCAATTAATGTCCATCAAACAAAGGAGTCTTTAATCATGATTAGTTTTTCTTACATGGTTTAAGTGGTTCCTTGCCTAAAAGGTGGGGTCATCTCTTCATTTCCTTGTAATAACATTTCTCCTTTGATTGCATTGTGATAAAAAGCTTGGAGATGATTGTTAGAGGGTTTTAGGAAGATTCGAGAGATCCATTACACATTCCAGATGGTCCAATCATGTGAGTTAAACCCAAAACTAAATAGGTTGATAAGGACATTCAGGACAGCCAAACTACACATGGCATGAATTCAAACTTGAAGGAGGACCAAGGCTTTATTAATATGATTTAAGTGCTTAATAGGTTAGGGTTAAGTAATAAAATCCACTCCTAGATAGGACTTTGCTATGAAATTAGAGTTTGCTAGTTGTGATTTAACTCCTTACCAATAAACTAGGAGTGTTTATATTTTATGAGTCTCTCATTATCTCTATTTTTAAGCTTGTTATTTCAGCTTATAAATAGACACCTCCTTATAAGCTTATAGGGGAAAATGATTACATTAATTGAGAAGTGAAAAATTTTCTTTTTAGGCTCTTTTATGAACTTTGAGAACTTATTAAGATTATTGTTTTGCAATGTTCTAACCTGACTTATCACTTCCAAATCCATTATTTTATAGAGTGTGATGCCCATATCCTTCTTTATACCATAGATTCATGTTCCTTTAAACATTGGGTCGAGGTCTTGTATGATTGAAATCTAATTTAACTTTCATAGGTTCTTGTTTGATTTCTAGTGCCTATTAAATCCCTAAGTCATGATTTTTGGGGTTCATAGCATTTTCCACTCATCCACCTCCATCCAAATTTGTTAATAACCACACTTTAAATATACCTCTGAAAGCACTTTAAAGCAATGCAACTCATCAAACATATCATCCAGCTTAGGGATAGGACAATAATACTTTAACCTTATTTTTTTTATTGCCCGACTATCCACACATATTGTCATTGTGGCATCCTTCTTTGGCACTAACAAGGCTAGTACTAAACAAGGGCTCATTGATTCCCTCCCAATAACCCTTCTGCAACAACTCGGTTACTTGCCATTATAACTCCTCCACCTCCTCTAGATAACTTCTATAGGCCAATCTATTAGGTAGAGTAGCCCTTGGCATGAGATCAATTTGACATTCCCTCTAATTGGTGGTAGTCCCTTTGGAAACTCTTCTAGAAACACATCAACAAACTCTTCTAAAATATTATGAATTTGTTGTGGAAAGAAAGTCTTCTCACTTGGCATCACTTCCTTCTCTATTAGCATAGGAATTGGGCTAGAAATGTGCAATGTTCACTCTACTTCTTCTTTGCTCTCAAACAAGTTTTCTTTCTTTCCTTTTTTAACCAAAAGTTGGTCTCTTCACACTTGTTGCTGACTAAATGATGCCAAGACTATGTTTTCCTCATCCTTAATAAAAGAATAGGTGTTTTTAAATCCATCACATATAGCTCTATCATATTATCATGGTCTCTGCAAAAGCACGTGGCTTGCAATCATGGAACCACATCACATATCACCTCATCCATGTATGATTTTCAATCATAAATGGCACTAAAATTTGTTGCATAACTTTTAGTTCTCCATTATAATTCAACCATTGCAACTATATATGGGTAGGGCTGTTTTGTTGTTCCCAACTCAACTTTTCCACCAAGGTGGTGGAAGCAACATTAGAGTAGCTCCACACACCTTTTTATCAATCGTGCACTTAGTATGGAAGATATTTTCATGTTGTTCATCACCCATCTTTGCTTGTAAATTCAAGGCACATTGAATTACAAGCAATTCTCCCTTATCACATACTCTACATTATCTCCCTCCAAACACTCATTTTCTTCTTGTCTAACACTACCTCACCTTCACTCTTTACTTCCCCTTATAATTCCTAAATAGTCATTACCCTCTTATTTGGACACTGAGAAGAAATATGCCCATGCCTTAAAAATTTGAAGAATAATGTCTCGAGCCTTTTACATTATATTCATTTGCAAGAAGTATGTCATTACACATTTAACACACTTAATTCATGAAGAATTATGGTGTAAATAATTAATAGTGATACTATGAATTATGGATAGGTTAAGACTTAATCAGTTTTTTCGAAGTAATATTTTCAGTAGAAGTAGAAATAGGGAAATGATTATTAATGAAAATTTGGATAATAATTATTTACAAAATTATACCTTCCCTTTTTCTTCAACACCCATGTTTATAAATAGAAAAGTTTCTTTTCCAAAACTAATTATGTTATTAAGACTATTGAAGAAGTGTTACCCTTAACTTAGGGTTACAAGGCATAGTCAGTTCCATGACTCCTTATTAGGAATAGTTGAATCAAGCTTAAGTGATGGACCTATATGGTTTTTTTATTTTTCAAATTTTACCTTATCTTTATCAAACCCAAATTTGATGCGTACTTTATTTTTAGACATAAAGACCAAAGAATTTGATATGATACTAGTTTTGGAAAACTTTATCCTTATTTACAAGATACATTATAAGGTTATGATTACCACAATCCTAAGAACTAATGAAATTCCCTCAAAGTATACAAATAAAGGGGCTATAACATTATTTTTTACTAATAAGTCAAAAGCTAATGTTTTGATTCCTAAAACCATTACATGAGATTAGGTTCAATTACGTAAAAGATGGACTTTAGAAAAAGTTGTCAAACCTATTCAATAGGTAAATCAACAAATGGAAGAAATTATTGAATACAAAGATGGGGATGCTGACATCTGATTTACTCCATCTCAATGTATGAGGTTAAACCTAAAAATGAGAAAAGAAAAGGTTAAACCTACATAATCTACCTCTTTAATACCAATTATTGAATTAAAGATATAAGAAGAATAGAAGAGCAAGTTAGTCAACTTTAGTATAAAGTTGACTTTCTACTGTCAACTACTACATTAGTGGTAAATGAACCACTAGAAATGTCTAGTCAAGCTTCTAGACCTAGATCTCTCTCTTTATTTGATATGAGATATCAAGATGAAGATAGGAGTCTCTATATTCTTAAAGAAATTAATAAGGTAGAAGAAAAGGCGAAAGAGTTACTTTACTTTCCTTATAAAAAGAAAATGGTTTTTTTTTATGACCTTTAGCTTGGAGAGCAAGAGCTTAGGTGTAAACGTTGTAAAAAATACCTTAGTGAAATGGGAGTTGTTGATATTTTACCTATTGAGAAAAATTTTATAAGATTAAGAAGAAACCTTTCTCAAATTTTTTGGCACTAGAGAATGTATAATTCTTGAAAAAACTTATCAAAGAATACACTACAAAAAAGAGAAAGAAGGTATTAGTATCTGCCCTTATACTTTAAATTTAAGCTTAAAAGTGGAAGATAGTGAGGTTATAACCTCTCCTACAAGCTAAAGTTTCATCTAATGTTATATTTTTAGTAGGGAACTATACAATTTTTATCTTTAGTTAATAGGCAATTAGCTTAGTTTAGTTAAAGAAAAGATTGAGAAAAATTTCTCTACAAGCTCCAAAAACTTCTAGTTAAACTAAAAATAGAAAAAATGATTCATTTAAACCATTACCTTCAAAAGAAGTAAGTTATAATATGTTAGGTAAAAATCCTAAAATGAAAAAGTTAGTAAAATAAATTGTCTTGGAATAAAAGGAAAAAAAGCCTATGTTCTAGGAAAATAGGAATAAATCAAAGAAAAAGAAGAAGAAAAGGGTAAAGAATATATAAATCAACTTTAGCAAATGTTCTTATCAAAACAAAACCTGGTACAAAAAGACCAATCACCTTCTTATAAGAAGGAAAAGATGAACACTAATAGAACAACCTTTAATAAGGTCACTACAAAATTATATTATCCAACACTAACCTTGGTCAACCTTTGATTAGAAGAACAACTTGAATATAGTTATATTCAATGTGATAGTAGTAGCATAGTAGAATGAACCTTAATGGTATTTTAGAATATCAAATTCTTATTCTACTACATTATATGATGATATTTGTAACTACTACAAAATTAAAAGGTAATTCAAACTCTCAACTAGTAGGATTTATATTTAATGGATTTACTGGTCAGTTTAAATGCTAGTGTGATTTTTATTTAACTAAAGATTCAAAAACTCAAATCTTTTCCATAGTAAAAGTTGAGTAAGGATTTCAACTTGCTAACTAAAGATGTCCTTACTAAGGGTATTAAAAATATTACCTCTAAACAAAATTTTGCACCATCTAAAGTGAGATAGATTTGGGCATTTCATATTAATGAGTTGTTACCTACAACAAAAACTAATTGAGATTAATAACTCTTTTGTTTGATAGAATTTAATTTATTCAAAATGTCAAGGGTGTAAGTATGTGCTTGCCCTAAATGAATATAATGTTTGGTAAAGATACAAAAATCTAATTTCACAATCATTTTGTTTGGATGATTCCTTTGACCCAAAGGAGAAATCCTCTTAGTAAGACATGATGTGATGGACTCATCCTTCAATAATTGGACCTCTCACTACCTATCAAAAAACCTAATCAAGATCAATAACTCCTTTGTTTGATGGGTTTTTATAGATTAAAAGTAGTAAAGATGTAAGGATGTTCTTGTTGCAAATGCATATTATGTTTGGTGCAAGTGTGATGTTAATTTCATTATCATTTTGTATGAATGACTCAATGCAATGAAAGGAGAGAAGCCTCGTTAGCAAGAAATAAAGTAATGGTCTCATCTTTCATCTAATGAACCTTTCAAACTATGTAAGAAGAGCTAATTAAGATCAATGACTACTACTTTTGATAGATTTCAATTAATTCATTCAATGAAATGTATATTAATATACTTGTTATAATGAATGTAATGTTTGGTGTTAACACAAAAGTTAATTTCGTGCTCATCTTGTGTGAATGAGTATTTGTAGAAAAAGAGAAGTCTTGTTAGCATGAAATGGAGTAATGATCTCGCCATCTAGGAATTAAACCATTCAATCCTTGCAGAAAAAGCTAATCAAGATCAATAATTTTTTTTTTTATGAAATTCATTGGATTTAGCATGCCAATAATGTAAGCAATGGTTGACACAAACAAATATAATATTTGAAGGCACAAAAATTAAATTTATGATCATTTTGTGTAAATGAATCTTTGGAATGAAAAGATAAAACTTATTAGCAAAAAATGAAGTGGAAATCTCATACTTAGTAATTCAACCATTTAATACCAATAAAAAAAGCTAATCAAGATCAATGACTCTTTTTTTTTTTTTTTTATGAAATTCATTAGTCTCACAGAATCATTCTAGTACAAAAACTAGATGACATTACACTAATAAGTGTAAAACAAAACAAAAAAATTTAAAATTATTTATAGATGAAGGCCTCAAGAGGTCATTGATGAATATTTTTTTATGTGATAGTGATTCAGAAAAAGAGGATTTGGAATTAGGTGTCATTATAGGAGAAGATAATTCTTCTAGTTTTAATTCTAATTATGAATCAAGTTGTCGAGGGCAATGTGATTATTTTAAAGTTCTTTATAAAAATAATAGCTTATTAATCTTCATTTCTTCCTAACAAGACTCCACCTTTCATTGCAAATTCTCATTTAAACAAAATGATCTTAAAAATAACTTTTACACCTACAATAAATATTATATTTAGAGGGAGGAATTTGGTTTCAATTAAACTAATAAAAATTAAAACAAAAAAAATTCAAATAAAATTAATATATGAACACACCTTCAGCAATATAAACATTTACACAATTAATATGAACACACCTTCATTGTTTTGCTAATAGGTTTAACATGAAATTAATAATTGTGTTTGCTTTAAACATCATATTCTTTATGACAAGCAAGTAATTATAACTTTGACTCTCTCAATCCTATTACTTCCTCCAAACAAAGGAGTCATCTAGCTTGATTAACTTTCCTTACTAGGTTTGAATGATTCAAGTCCTAAAGGATTAGTGCATAACTTTATTTCATGTAAGGAGAGATTCACTCAAATGATCGTGGAATTAAATTTTATCTCTACACTAAACATTATATTCATTGCAACAAGTACATCATTATACCTTTGACTCCTAAACTTTTGAGTCTACAAATAATGTAATATTCATTGCATGGATACACCTTAGGCAATCTTAATCAATTGAATTATGTCAAATAAAGGAGTCATTTTTCTTGATTAACTTTCTAAAATGGAGAGGATGGTTCCTTGCTTGAAAAACATGCTTGTCACCTCATTTCAAGCAAATAAGGCTTATCCTTTCATTCCAAGGAGTAATTCACACAAAGGAATCTTGAACATTACTTAAATGTATACACCAATCATGTATGAATGTCAATATGATTATTGTATGTTGAAAGCTAATTAAGTAATGGCTTATTTATTGCATGAACTTCTATGAAATCATGAAACTACCTTAAATGTCAACACTAATAAGTGATTTCAAACAAAAGATGATGAGACCATCACTTTTTTCCTCACTAAAAAGGGTTCTCTTTCCATTACAAGGACTTATTCACATAAAATGATTATGATAACTTTTATGTCCACAATATTTTTATAGTGACAAGCAAGTCCTTACAACTTTGGCACTTTGAATCCATTAAATTCCATCAAACAAAAGAGTCATTGATCTTGATTTGATTTTCTTGAATGTATTAAATTGTTCAATTCCTAAAGGATGAGACCATTACTTCATTTCTTACTAACAAGATTTCTCGTCTTATTGCAAGGACTCATTAACATAAAATATTCATGAAATTAACTTTTTTGTCAATACCAAACATTATACTTTACATCTTTGGTACTCTAAATCCATTGAATTTCATCAAGCAAAAAAGTCATTGATTTTTATTAGCTTTTCTTATAAGTATTGAATTGTTAAATTCTTGATGGATGATAACATCACTAAATTTCTTTCTAACAAGGTTTCTCCTTAATCCAATAGGAAAGAGAGACATGTTGGAAAAACATTTACATATGTCAAAAGGATATGGATCCCAAATGAGGGAACCCTAGGAGAGCTACTAACTCCAACTATTATCCATGTACTCCCAATTCCACACAAAATTCATTAGTTTCTCTAATGTAGTTGGTTCATTCAAATACATTTACCAAATGATCTGAAAAGATTTCCAAATTGTTTTTTTTTTTAAGTGGGGTTTACACCATTTAACTCTATCCCATAAGGTACGAACTGTTTATAAACAATTTTCTATAGCAAACAAAAAGGTTAAAGATCCCTTGTTAATGTTTATTGTCTGATATCATGTTCCATGGATTATTAAATGGGACTATACCCTTATGGCTAAACAAGCTAATATCTTATATGTTGACATTAGACATGTTCCATGGCTAACAAGACCGATTAATATCCAATGGTGGAAAAAAATTTGGTTTTTTTTTTTTTAATGATGGAGTCTACACAAGAAAAGGAGTCATTTGTATAAATGGTCCTAAGGCTCCACCACCCAAGCCCACTTCTACTAATATATTAAAGACTTTAATGGAGTCTATATCAAAAGAAAGGTTATTAGAAATGATGGTTGTTTTGCTCCAATCAGATGAAAACACCCAAGCTGGACAAGCTGAGAGCAATCAAAAGTACCTCAATGATGATATTATACAAGATTCCTAAGACCCATATGTGATGCAAAGAGAAAAAGACGAGCAACTTTCGGTGGACAAGATGTTATGGGTCAGTTTTAATAAAACTGCTTTAGGAAAAGTGAAGGATAATGGCAAAATAATGGAGCATTCCACTTTGTAAAGTAGATTCCTTCCATTACGGTTATCACCTTTTTCTATGTATAAATATGACCCCTTATAAGCTAAGAGGGATAGAGTCTAATTAGCTTTTTTATGAAGTTTGCTTTTTCCTCTCTCTAATAACATTTCTCCTTTCCTCCCCTCTTTGTGACATAAGTTTGTAACAACTTTTTGTGTTTAATGAAAATTTTATTTCTATAAGTACTCTACTCTTTTCTTTGTTATCTTCTTTTATACCAATGTGCTTAAATTAGTTTTATATGTTATGTATTTATGTGTATAATTCTATTATATCTGTGTGTATGATCTTGTGTTGCCAACAAAGGAATGGTGTCATAGCCTTAAACCTAGAGGAATATTGATCTTATAAATAATTGAATGTTTAATCTTATTTTTGTCTCACAATTGAAACCCCAAGTCATGCTGCCTTTGTACCCATGTTAATTGTGTGTACACGTGTAAGGTTATGGCTTAAGACATTGATAGTGATATGGTGAGGCATGGATAAGTTATGACTCGATTGATTGTTTAAAAGTGATAGTTTTTCTAGAAATAAAAATAAAGAAATAGTAATTAGTGAAAATTTAGATAATAGTTATTTACAAAATTGGACTATTCTTTCTTCATCGTCTTCCCAGGTTTATAAATAGGGAAGTTTCCTTTCTGAGATCAATTATGTTATTAAAACAATAGAAGAAACTTTATCTTTAATGCAAGGTTATAATGATTTCCTTTTGCTATCCCAAAAGCTTATTAGTTTGCATCAACAAAAGTATAAATTTATTCATTTGGGATGGTGCAAGGAGCATCAAAACTTACTACTAGATTGGGTTTAAATAACTTAACAATTATATGTGTTAAAGACAAAAGACATAATTGATTCCATGACTCCTTATTAGGAGTAATTGAGTCTACTCTTTGTGATGGACCTATTTGGTTCTCTTATTTTCCTAATTTTACCCTATCATTATTATATCCTAATTTAATGCATGCTCTATGTTTGGATATTAAAACTAAAGGATTTGATATGATGCCTACTTTAAAAAGTCTAATCCTTATTTAAAGGATACATAATAAGGTTATGAACATCACTATCCTAGGGATTAAGAAAATTGCAACAAAATTTGCTGATAAAGGGACGACTACATTATTTTTAACTAATAAGACAAAATCTAATGTTATGATTCCTAAAACAATTGCTTAGGATCAAGTTAAATTACCTGAAAAATGGGTTTTACAAAAGGTAGTTGAACCTGTTAAATAGGTTAATAAACAAGTGGAAGAAGTAATTAAATTCCATGATGGGGATGTCAAAATTCAATTTGCTCCATCTTAAAGTGTGAGGTTAAACCTCAAAAAGGGAAAAGAAAAGGTTAAACCTAGATTCTCTACCTCCTTAGTATCAATTATTGAGTTGGAAGGCACTAGAAGAATAAGAGAGCAGGTTAGTCAACTTCAATATAAAGTTGACTTTCCTCCCTTAACTTTTACTTCAGTACTAGAAACATCTAGTTAGGCTCCTAGACTTAGGTCTCCTTCTCTCTCTAATATTGGGTATTGGGATAAAGACAGGAGTCTTTATGTCCTTGAAGTAGTCAATGAGGTAGATGACAAGGTGAAAGAGTTATTTTATTCTCTTAAAATTACTATAAAAGGAAAATGGTTTTTTATGACCTTTAATGAAAAGGAACAAGAAGTATGGCCTTAATGTCATAAGATATATACCAATAGTATGAGAGTGATAGATATATTTACTTATTTGCAAAAATTTTACAAACTTAAGAAAAAACTTTTCCCAAATTTTTCTGCCCCAAAAGAATGCATGTATCTTGCAAAAGCATATCAAGAATATGTTACTAGAAAAGGAAAAAAGAACCTTCCTACACTTAACCTAATTGTAAAAATAAAAGACTGCAAATTTATAGTTTCACCATATAAAATGGAGCCTTTTACCAGTGCTATTATGTAATAAGAAAATTATTCTAATTTTTATCTTTAATCTATAAGAAGTTAGTTTAATAGAGTTAAAGAAAAGATAAAAGAAGTGGCTTAGAAAGCTCTAAAATCTTTGGTTAAACTAGAAATGGAAAAAGGGGTTTTATTTAAACCTATGTCATCAAAAGAAATAAATTACAACATGTCAGGAAAAAATCCTAAAAAAATAAAATTAGTCGATGAAATAATCAAAAGGATAAAAACCTTAGATTAAAAAAAAAATATTTCTGTATTAGGAAAAAAGGAACAAATTACAGAAAGGGAATTAGAAGTTGAGTTTATGGACAAACTTCAAGAAATGTTCTTATCAAAACAAAACTCAGGTCAAAAAGATTTATCACCTTCTTATAAAAAGGTGACATGGTGAGGCATAGATAGGCTAAGACTGAATCAATTGTTTAAAATTGAGTTTTTTTGTAGAAATATAAATAAAGAAATAGTAATTAGTGAAAATTTAGATAATAACTATTTACAAAATTTGACTCTTCCTTCTTCATCATCTTCCCAAGTTTATAAACTAGGAAGTTTCTTTTCTAAGGTCAATTATGTTATTAAAACCATAGGAGAAACTTACCCTTAATGCAAGGTTATAATGATTTCTTTTTGCTATCCTAAGAGCTTATTAGCTTGCATCAACAACAGTATAAATTTATTCTTATTGAGATGGTGCAAGTTGCATTAAAACCTACTACTAGACAAACTTATCATGATTATTGTATTATGGCATTTCAACTCAACTTATTACTCTCAATTCCATTCATTTATGGATTGCAGCATGATATTAAATTTTATGTCAATGAGTCCTTCCAACAAAAAGGAGAAGCTTTATTAGCATGAAATGATTTGATGGTCTTATCCTTTAAGAATTGAACAATTCAATCTCTATAGTAAAGCTACTCAAGATCAATTACTCCTTTACTTCATAGAATTTAATAAATTCAGAGTGTGAAAGGTATAAGGATATGATTTTCATAATGAATATAATGTGCAGAAACAATAGTTAATTTCATGATCATTATGTGCAAATAAATCCCAGAAGAGAAGGGATAAGCCTTGTTAACAAAAGATCATAATTCAATAATTAAGTCATTCAATCCTTGTAAGAAAAGCTAATAAAGATCAATGACATTTATAATGGATGAATATCAATGGATTCAGACTATTAAAAGCATATTAACATGCTTATTGTAATGAATGTAATGTTTGTTGTAGACACAAAAATGAATTTCGAGATCATTTTAAGTGAATGAGTTCTTGCAACAAAAAGAGAAGATTTGTTATCAAGAAATGAAGTGATGGCCTTATTGTTTAGGAATTGAATCATTCAATCCCTACAAGAAAAGCTAATCAAGATCAATAACTCCTTTGTTTTATGGAACTCAATAGAATTAAAGTGCCAAAGCTATGATGACATGCTTGTTGCAATTGAATATAATGTCTGGTGGAGACACAAAAGTTAATTTCATAACCATTTTATGTGAATGAGTGCTTGCGATGAAGGGAGAAACTTTATTAGCAAGATATGAAGTCAGTCCTAATTATTGGGAATTAAACCCTTTAATACCTATAATAAAAGCAAATCAAGATCAATGATTTTATTGTTTGATGGAGTTTAATAGATCCATAATGCCAAAGGTATAAGGGTGTGTTGCTCATCATAATGAATATAATCTTTTGTGTGGGCACAAATTTCTAATCTTTTGTGTGAATGAGTCCTTGCAATGATAGGAGAATCATTGTAAATAAGAAGTGAAGCTACAATCTAATCCTTCTACAATCATAAATGCTGAAAAAGTATTAAAGATTTCATTCATAATTTTCTGAAATTTAGATGGCACATTCTTTAACCCAAACAACAATCTACTTTAAGTGATAGACCTATTTAGTTCTCTTATCTTTCAAATTTTACCTTATCATTATCAGATCCTAATTTAATGCATTGTTTATGTTTAATTATAAAAACTAAGGGATTTGATATAATGCTTGCTTTGGAAAACTTAATCCTTATTCATAGGATTTATTATAAGGTTATGAATGCCACTATCCTAAAACTTAAGGAAATTCCTTCAAGATATGTAGCAAGAGTACTACAACATTGTTTTTGACTAATAAGTCAAAAGTTAATGTTTTGGTTTCAAAAATCATTACATGGGATCAAGTTAAGTTGCTTGAGAAATGGACTCTTGAAAAGGTAGTGAACCTGTTAAATAGGTAATTTGATAGATGGAAGAGATATACTTTACCTTTTCTATACCACTTCCTTTTAATTTGAAATGTGACTCTTCTAGTCATTATAGCTTTTGATTTATCCCCTATCAAAAAGAGTAAGCTGCTTAATGTGTTAAGAAAGCATAGTGTGGCCATAGGGTGGACCATTATTGATATTAAAGGGATTAGCCTAACTATGTGCATACATAAGATTTTGTTAGAAGGAATGGCAAAACCAAGCAGAGATGTGCAAAGGAGATTGAACCCTACTATTAAAGAAGTTATATGGGTAGAACTATTAAAATGGCTTGATAAGGGTATCATTTATCTAATCTTTGATAGCAAGTGGGTAAGTCCAATCCGTGTGGTGCCAAAGAAGTCTAGCACTACAATTTCCAAGAATGAAGAGGATGAGTTAGTGCCACAACAAATGACAACATAATGGAGAATGTGTATTGATTACTAGAAATTGAATGTCGCTATAAAAAATAGCATTTCCCTCTTCTAGTTATTGATTAGATAGCAAGTGGCTTTTGATTTAGAAAAATTCCACTCGTCCTTGCTTGGATTGAAAGCAGTTATTTATTATGATCATGCTACTCTTAAATAATCACTCACAAAGAAATATGCTAAACCTGGATTTTATTGTTGCAAGAGTTTGATTTGACAATTAAGGATAAAAAAAGGGAACAAGAATGTCGTGGCAAATCACTTATCATAGCTTAGCGAGGAACCTAGTCATGAAAGCAAAATTTAAAATGTTGTGCCATTAAATGAAGATTTCTTGATGAATAACTTTTCTTAGTCCATGAGGACAAGCCTTGGTATGCAAATATTGTAAATTATTTGGCTGGTGACACTTCCAATCCTAATTTAAACTTGCAAGGAAAGAAGAGATTTTTGTCCATGTTAAAGCATTATTTTTGGGATGAGCCACACCTATTCAAGCATTATTTAGACCAAATTATAAGGCAGTGTGTTCCTAAATTAGAGTAGAGGAGCATCTTATAACATAGCCATGAGCTTAGTTGTGAGTGGCATTTTGGTTAAAAAAAAATAAAGGTAGCTCAAGTATTGCAACCAAGTTTCTTTTGGTTGACTTTGTTCAAATATGCCATTTCATTTTATGCAATATGTGATAGGTGCCAATGAGTAGGCAATATAAGCAAGCAAAATGAGATGCTATTCATAGGTAACCTAGTTGTAGAATTGTTTGATGTATGGGGGATTGATTTTATGACGCCCTTTTCTCCTTCTTTTGAGTATAATTATATACTTGTTTCTATTAATTATATGTCTAAGTGGATTGAGGCAATGGCTACCAGGGCCAACGATGGTAAGATTTTGCTTAGTTTTTTAAAAGATATGATTTTTACTATATTTGGTGCTCCTGGAGTCATCATTAGTGATGGAGGTACTCACTTTTGTAACAAAGCATTTTTAGCATTATTGAATAAGTACAACATTACTCCTCAAGTAGCTACCTTGTATCATCCGCAAACCTCAGTATAAGTAGAGATGAGCAACAAACAAATACCGGCAATACTAGGGAGGACTATGAATAAAGAAGGAAGGATTGGGCAGTGAAGTTAAATGATGCTGTTTAGGCATATAGAACTGTGTATACAACTCTAATTGAAATGAGCCCTTATAGGCTTATCTTTGGTAAGGCATGTCACTTACCAGTAGAATTGAAGCATCAAGCTATTAGGTAATTAAGCATCTCAATTTGGACATAAGCAAGGCTGAAGATATAAGAAAGTTGCAGTGAAATGAATTAGAGTGGCTTCAAGGTGAGGCTCATGAAAATGGCAAGATTTACAAGGAAAAGACCAAGATCTATCATGACAATTCAAAATAATGGAAAGAGTTTCACCAAGGTATGTATGACTCATATTTGTGACTCTCTCTAGGAAAATTGAAGTATAGGTGGTTAGGACCATTCTTGGTAAGCAAGTATTTCCTCATGGTGCTCTAGAGATAGAAAATATAAAAACAGAAAACTATTTTAAGGTTAACGGCTATCACTTAAAATTGTACATAAAGAGCATCCTCACAGTGGCAGTGATGGATTTTGTTGATTTAATTAAGCCTTAGTTATGGTACTCTGCCTTGCCCAGATGTTAAATATAGTGCTTGTTAGGAGACAACCCAACTAGGTATAGTTGTTTTTCTTTTATTAAGTTACTGATTCCATCATGCATTCCTAAATGTTCATGCATTCTTTGTCTTTACAATTTGAGGACAAAGTTTCATGTAGGTTTGGGGGTATTGTGGGTATACATGTGAAATTGTGTCATTGTATTTATTTATTTATTGTTTTTGTCTTTTTGTTATAGATTTAGGGAATGATACTCTTTCTATTTGATTATTGATTTATAATTTAATAAAAGCTTATTTGATCGAGTTAGAATACACATTGAATACTAAGATTATGCATTGAATTTTTGGTAGTAGATCCATAATCAAAAAAGTGTTTGTGATTGTTCTAGAAGAAATGAAACAAAAAATACGGTAGAGCAAGGATAGTTATTGTATGAGGCCAATGCTAGATGCAGGGGCACATAATAGATGGATATGAACATCATGAGCTGTGTTCAACTGTTATAACTACTAAAGCATAGGTGCTTTTATTGAGGTTCATCTGTATGTATAATAAAGCATGGTCATCCATGTGATGTTTTGCTTGTAGTTATCCCTTGAAGCTAGGCCTAAGTAGAGTTTAAGTAAATGAGTTCCAATATATATATATATATAGTCTAATGTTTTGAGTTACTTAGTAACTAGAGGTTCAATATGGCACTTATGTCAACTTTCACGTCAAATAATGGCTTAAGATATAAGTACTATAAGTTAATTACTTGTTGAGCGGCTGAGTGGTTTCATCACAAATGATATTATTTGCATCAAAAGGCAAGTGGTCTGGGAAGAATTTTTACGTTGTTAAAAAGAAGAGACACAATATATATACATAGAGAGAGAGAGAGAGAGATATATATATATATATATATACTCACACACACTCATTTTGCTACTTTTGCTTGTAGTAGTTGAAAGGGAAATTGCAATTTAGGTATCACATATTTGATTATCTTAACTGTAAATGTGTATAAATTGATTAAGAGATATATATTGATATGGGAGTAATCTTTTAGACATGACCAATTTGCTTATTTGATTTCGTGGAATTCTAAGTTGAGAATCAACATTTTAAGGGTGTTATTTTGTTACCTTTTGTTTTCTTTTAAAGAAATGCATTGCGTTCATGTAAGATTTTTTGTGTAGATCTTCTAAAAACCCTTATGAGACACAACTCATCCATTAGGGTTGACCTAGGGTTCAAAGGCTTGTTGCATGTGCTAAATGCAATCATGATTCTTATAAAGATGAGTTAGATTTTATGTTATTCAATTTTTTTGTTTTACTCAAGGATGAGCAAAATGTAGGTTTGGGGGTATTTGATTGTATCATACTTGTGACAGTATTTATGATTTATTTACAATTTATGCTTTATTAAATTGATTGTTTGATACATTTAGTGATCATTTTGTAGGTAAGTGATTTTAGAAATAAATTTTGAAGATTATGACATGATATGGAGAATAAAGAGGCTAAGTAGTCAAAAGAGATTAATTTAAAAGGCATTATTATCAAGTTCCAGCGATTAACCATTTTAATGGCTAAAAGAAAACAATATAGGAGTTGATGTTAGATTCATGCAACTCTAGAACCTACAAAAAGCTTAGACATGAGGTTATACTTTTGTGCTTATAGCTTGGTCTAGTTCAATCATTTTGAAGGCAGAAATTTCATTGCAAGTTGAATTTGATGGAATTACAGGATTTAAAGTGTGATTTTAATCAGATGATTGGTCAAATTTGTGGAGAAAGACCAATAGCCGAGATTGTACAGTAATTTCAGGGATTAAAGGAGACTTATCAAGGAAATTAAGGGCTAAAATTAAAGGGATAGATTAGGACACAACTTATTTGCAGAAGTTATAATTGCTGCAGAAAATTAAGGATATGTTTTGGTGGACTAGATGGCAGATAAGATTATGGGAGAAAGATTACATGATAAGAGGTGCTATTTTGCTATAAAAAAGGGGAGAGAAAGCTGTGAGGCAAGGCTAAAAAAGAGAGAGGTTCTTTTGAAATTAATTTTTCTGCCAAGTCTTGTACTTGTTTTGTTTGACCATGATGTTTATGAACTAAATTCATAGCTACGAGATGTTGCACAAAATTTCTGTCCTATGCTCAAGTTCTAAATTAGTTCAACATTTTAGTTTCATTCATTATGCTTAATTCCATATTAAGTTCATATCATCT
The DNA here is from genome assembly GCA_020883675.1 of Bruguiera gymnorhiza. Classification (NCBI taxonomy): domain Eukaryota; kingdom Viridiplantae; phylum Streptophyta; class Magnoliopsida; order Malpighiales; family Rhizophoraceae; genus Bruguiera; species Bruguiera gymnorhiza. Next base: position 25,310 of record JAIRCJ010000125.1, read on the forward strand.
ATTATCTATATTTAATATGAACTTAGTGGATTATATGAGACACGACTAAGGAAGATGCCATATTTACATGTTGTGTGTGTGTGCGCTCTTGAATGAATTAATTCTTATTGATGCAAACACCATGCTAAGAGAGGATTTTGGTTTTTATTGCTCTAATGGGTTTTATGAGTTTTTAGTCATTAAATGTGTCAAATGCCAAGGTAGTTTAATGATTAGGAACACTTGATTATAGCTAGACACCAACAGAAGGATCATACTAAGAGAGAACTAACCCTAAAATTGAACTAATGATTGTTACAATCATTTATATCTAGTTACAATCTTTATGAACACATAGAATCATGTGTACAGTGAAATGAGATTCCTAGTGTTTATCTTTTTATATCTAGTTACAATCTTTTGCTATATTCTAAATTTATTTTACAAATTGATAAACTCTTTTGAATGGTTTAGACTATTAAGTTCTTTATCGAAAGCCCTACTTGTTTGCCATAAAGTCAGATGATTTGAATAAATTAGACAAAACCTTTTGGAATCAACCCTTACATTTGTGCATTATACTACTATTGATTCATTCACTTGGAAGGTATAACTTTTTGACCATTAGTCATAAACAATTCTAACATTTGTTGTAAACATAAAAGGTAATTTTCTAATAATTTTATATGAATAGTTTGTGCAATAAAGGGTGAATAATTATTAACGAGAAATGAATTGGCAAAATCTTTTAGACCATGTACCATCCACTTCATGTATGAGAAGCAATTTGAGATAAAAGACTCCTTTATTTGATTGAATTCAATGGATTCAAAATATTAAAGGTGTAAGGATGTGCTTGTCAAAATGAATTTGATGTTTCATGTAGACACGAAAGTTAATTTTATGATCATTTTGTGTAAATTCCATTATGCAATGAAATGAGAAGCCATGTTAGCAAGAAATGAAATGATGATCTCATTTTCCAGGCAATAAACCATTGAAACGATGTAGTTGTGGCAATGAAAATAATGTTTGCTTTAGACAGAAAAGTTAATTTTATGATAATTTTGCATGAATAACTTTAAATAACAAAAGGAGAAGCCTTATTAGACAATGAATCATTCAATTGATGTATTAGGATCAATGACTCATTTTTTTTCTTTTTTTTATGGACTTTAATAGATTCATATTACTAAAGGTTTATTGATATGCTTCTCGTAATGAAAATAATGCTTGTTGTAAATATAAAAGTTAATTTCATGATCATTTTATATAAATAAGTTGTTGCAATAAAAGAAGAACCTTATTGATAAGAAATGAAGTGACAATCTCATCATAAAAGATTTGAAACATTCAATCCTTATAATAAAAGCTAATCAAAACCAATTACCTTTATACTTTATGGAATTCAGTGGACTTAAAGTGTGAAAGGTGTAAGGGTATGCTTATCTTAATGAATATAATGTTTAATGTGGATACAAAAGTTAAATTAATAATCATTTTGTGTGAACGAGTCTTTGAAATGAAAGGAGAAGCTTTGTTTGTAAGAAATGAGATGTCAGTCTCATATTTAAGAATGGAACCATTTAATGTATGTACGAAAACCTAATAAAGATCAACGACTTCTTTGTTTAATGGAATTCAACAACTTTAAAGTACCAAGGTGTAGGGACATGCTTTTTTCAATGAATATAACATTTAATATAGACACAAAAGTTAGTTTTATAATCATTCTATGTGAATGACTCTATAGGAAGAAATGTAAAGCCTTGTTATCAAGAAATGAAGTGATGATTTAATATTTTAGTCAACAAACAGTTGAAACAATGTAAGGAAAGCTAATCAAGATCAATGGCTACTTAGTTTGATGGAATTCAATGGATTTAGGCTACCAAAAACATAAGGAAAATTATGTCGCAATGATTTCAATGTATGCCATAAACAAAAAAGTTAATTTCATAATCATTTTGTGAGAATTACATAGTGCAAGAAAAGGAGAAGTCTTATTAGTAAGAAATGAAGTGATGGTGTCATTTTTTTAGCGATGAACCATTCTAATAATGTATGAAAGTTCATCAAGATTAATGATTCCTATGTTTGATGGATTGCAATTAATTTAGACTATGAAAGGTGTATTGATGCATTGGTAGCAATGAATGTCATGTTTGATTTAAATACAAAAGTTAATTTCATGATTATTTCATGTGAATAACTCTAAGCGAAAAAGAAGAGTTATTAGTAAGAAATAAAGATATAATCTTACTTTTAGGCAATGAATCATTCAATCAACATATTAAGATTACTGACTCCTATGTTTCATAGAATTCAATTGATTTAGCATTTCTAAGGTGTATTAACATACTTGTCGTTATAAATATAATGTTTGGTTTGGACACAAATGTTAACTTTATAATCATTTTGTACTAATGCGTGCTTGGATAAAAAGGAGAAACCTTATTAGTAAGAAATAATGTTTTAAGAATTAAACCATTCAATTCTTGAAAGGAAAGTTAATAAAGATGACAAAAGTCTAATCTAACTCTACATTTTGTAGCCTTTTAATTTTTACTTACAACATTTTTTTTTGTCAAATTTAGTCCCTTATGTTTTCTTCATCATTGGTTTTGGCCCTTTTACATTAGTTTATCATTAATTTTGTCACATTAATGTATTACATCATATGCCCAATGTTGACTTGGATGCCACATTATCATTTTTTATGGTGTTGCAATTTTTAAAAAGAATTTGACAAATTGTAAAATATTCCAAAAAAAATTAGAAAAAGAGTATAAATTAAGAAAAAATAAATTTTCTATTTAAAAATCAAAAAATTCAAAACTAAATATAAAAACTCTTTAAAATCTCAAAATATTTTGAAATAATTTGAAATCTTTATAAAACTAAAAATTCGAAAAAATTTTGCAAATATTAATTTTAGTTTTAATATTAATTTTTAATTTTCTAAACATTTCAATTTTTTAAAATATATTTATATTTTAAGGAATTTTTAGATTTTATTTTGAGTTTTTGGAGGTTTTAAAAATTTTTAGGATCCCTTTTTAAATTTATAATTTTTTTTTGGAATTTTTGGTAATTATTTTAATTTTTCTAATTTTTTCAAAAAAGTGTGACATCATAAAAAAAATAAGGCATAATATCCAAATTAGTATTGAGAAACTAATATGGCATGTTAGTATAGCAAAGTTGATGGCAAACTAATGGAAAAGGAATAAGACCATTGATAAAGAAAATGTGGAGGATCAAATTTGGTAGAAAAAAAAGAAGACAATGTAGGAAAACATCAATAAGCAACAAAACCTTAAGAACTAAAGTAGGTGTTTTGCCTTAATTTTATGGCCATTTTAGATGAATGAGTTCTTATAATGAAGGGAAAAGTGTTGTTATGAAAAATTAAGCATTCATCCTTTAAGAATTAAACAATTTAATCCTTACAAGAAAAGCTAATCAAAACCGATGGTTCCTTTATTTAATAGAATTTAATGGATTCAATGTGCCAAAATTGTAAAGATTTGCTTGTAATAAATGAATATAATGTTTGGTGTAAATACAAAAATTAATTTCATAATTATATTATGTAAATGAGTCCTTGCAATGAAAGGACAAATCTCATTAGCCAAAAATGAATTGGCAGTCTCATACTTTAAGAATTGAACCATTCAATACTTGTAAGATAAGCTAATTAAGATCAATGACTCCTTTATTTGATGGAAGTTGATAGATTAACCATCTTGTCGTCATAAATATAATGTTTGGTATAGATAGAAATATTAATTTAATGATTAGTTTTGTGGGAATGAGTGCTTGCAACTAAAGGAAAAGATTTGTTAGCAAGAACTTAAGTGATTGTCTCATCCATTAAAAATTAAACCATTCAATCCATGTAAGAAAACCAAATGAAAATCAATAACTCCTTTGTTTAATGAATTCTTGCAACAAAAGGAGAAAATTTGTTAGCAAGAAATGATGTGATGGACATATCCTTTAAGAACTTAATCAATCAATATTTGTAAGAAAAGCTAATCAAGATCAATAATTCCTTTATTTAAGAAAATTTTATGGTCTTATAGTACCAAAATTGTAAGAACGTACTTATCACAATGAAAATAATGTTTGGCATAAATAAAATTCTTTTTATTTGTTTCTTTTTTTAGAACAAAATGAAAACTTTATTTATTTGGAATAGTTCTATACACAATTGTCAATGAGATCATAAACATGGCCTATGTTTGTTGTAGTCTAAACTCTCCCACCAACATGCAAAATTGAAACTTTTGCTCTCTCAAACTTTTTGGATGGATTGAGGACTTTTGGATAACACACAGCTTGAGATACAAGAAGACTTTTTGCAATGCTAGCTTAATTGCCACATGTTCATAAGTATCTAGAAGGAAAGAACACTCCATAAATGTGCTAATAGCAATTCTAGCTTCCCTTTTGTGCTTTTAGACAACCACTTTCATACTTGTTACCTTAGTTGCTAATGTATTGGTTACTATTGTGAATACATTTTCATGCTTATTATCTGTCAATTAAATACGTTCTTTATTTGTAGTATTGTTTATATAAGGATATAGTCATTAATAAACTTTAAAGATAAAGTTTATTGAATAAATATAGTTAACAAAGATACTTATGATGAGACATTAATTATGAGATACCTATTGCATCAAAGTATTATTCTTAAATATTTCTAGTTGGTGAGCCATTAAGAGTAGACATTAATGGAGTTGTGGGATTGACACATGTTGTGTTTCTTTCTTATGAAGAAAATAATCAGTCTCATAAACTGAAGTATAAAGATACTTACACAAATATGTGGGTGCTTGTTAATTGAAAAAAAAAAAAAGGTTTACTAAATTGACCTGCTATAACAATTTCCAAATAGAACATTACTTGTGTGTCTAAAAAAATTTCTCATGTGATGATCATATAAGTGATCATTAGACATGAGATAACCAAGGTATGTCATATACAAATTGGTATGCTTTAATCATACCTCTTGGTTGTCCTAATTAAGGATCAATTTATGGAGTTGAAATTGGGCATATCATGAACTATATGGAGATACTTGAGCAATCAATAAAGAATTCATCATCTTGAAGTAATTATAAAAGAATGTTCTATTTGTTCTCAATAAGTATTGATTTAAGAAATCTTTGCATAAGGTGAAAGGATAATTCATATGTAGTTTTGATCTCATTCAAGGAATTAATAATCATATGAATGTTTGGGAACTAATATAATTAGACAATATAGAGTAGACACTAATTTCATACTCTATATTTAATTAGAATGTTAGTATGATGAGAGTATTGAATTACATTGACAAACTATACACTGAAGGGATTAGTTAAACCATTTTGATACCCTTGACATTTAAGATCCTAATAGGTCATACACATTAGGAAAATTAAGGAAATATAAAATAGAAATCAAGTTAGACTTCATTGAACAGTTTGAGAAACTTATGAGGTGAAATATATGATATTTGAAACTATAAAGACTAAACTACAATTTATTGAAAATTGACACAAGTCACCTAAATAAGATTTGAAAACCAAAATCCCTATAAATATCCCATAAGATAGTTAGATGTTATATACCTAACATATTAATGTCATTGCTCTCCTCCCTATTTTCCTAAATGGGTTTTAGGTTATAAGAGTTGTTTCTTCCTTGTTTGTGTAGATTACTATTAGAGGCCAGACGTTTGGATGATGGGGATTTGTAATAACCTATTAATTGATTGGAAAGAGAAAAAGAATTGAAGATTACTTCAATAATTATTCTAAATTATAGGTTAGATTATTATTATATTTAACAAGCAATCAATTTTCCCTTAGGAATAAAAAATATATATATGATCTTTCCCGCTATATATTTATTTGATAAATACTTCTGTGATTTCTAGCAATGGTATCAAATTCTAGGTTGACTTGTTAAATATAATTCGATTGCATGTTTGTTTGTTATTGATTATCAATTTGATTGATTTATATGTTGATTTGTCGTTACTATAAATTGATATGTTTTTTCCAACTTAATTTTGGTCAAAGAAAAAAAAAACAAAAAGAAATTGTCAAAACATGATCAACGTCTAAAAGGCCCATGGCTTTTAATCCATAAGGACACTCAACTTGACCATGGGTAATTAAAATTACCCCTAGCTTAAGTGGCTTTATGGAAGCCTATAAAGGGTCCAGCTAGACACAAGTAATTAATTACCCTTTCTTAGTTTTAAGAAAGCCATAAACAATTGGCAACTTATGTTCCTTGTGGCTGAAAGATGCTAGTGTACATGACTAGCTACATAGTAGATGTTCCCATATGTTTTGAATGTATTGTTAAGTGATTACACGATGGTGGTCGTATAAGTCATAACCTTGTGTCTAGTTTACAAATGCTATGAAGACGTATTCATGATATCGAGAAATGTTCTTGTGTTCAAGTTTAATGCCAAATAAACCCTAAGAGGAGTTAAATGTGATTGAAATTTTAATATGTAAAATTGTTTAAAATTTAAATACTTAATTGGATTAAGATAAGACTTTTAATTTGATCAAGAAAAAATTAAGTTTAGCACCCTTTCTTACTTTACTAGACTTTACTAAAATTTTTTAGATTGAGTGTGATGCTTCAAGTATTAGCATTAAAGCTATTTTGACATAAGAAAGGTGACCGATTCTTCAATGAAAAGCTAAATAGAATAGCTCTTAATTATCACATTTATGATAAGGAGATGTATGATCAGTACCAATTTTGGAGATATGGAAGCACTACCTTTAGCCCAATGAGTTTGTCATCCATATTGACCATGAATGCTTAAAGCACTTGAAAGGACAACAGAAGTTGTCTAAGAAACATGCCACATGTGTCAAATTCATTCCTACATTATCAAATATAAATAAAGTAAGGAGAATGTGGTGGCTAATGTCTTGCAAGTATGTCGTTATCTATATACTTAATGTGAAATTGTTAGGACTTGAATATATTGAATATTTATATTTGAAAGATCTTGACTTTGCTAATATGTATGGGCCATGTAAGAAGTTAGTCTTTGGGAAAGGTTATAGGCATAAGGGTTTCTTATTTAGAGATAATTGTTTATATGTGCCTATGAGTTCTTTGAGCTATTTAGTTATGAGAGAAATAAATGGTGGTGGTTTAATCGGTCATTTTAGAGTTAGAAAAACCCTAGGTGTGTTAATTAAGCATTTTTTTTGGCCATACATGAAACAAGATGTTGAGAGTGTGTGTAAGAAGTGCATAACATGCAAACATGCTAAATCTAAAGTTTGACCCCATGGCTTATATACTTCTTTGCCAAACTTAGTCATCCTTAAGTTGATTTATCTATGAACTTTGTGCTAGGGCTATCATGATGTTGAAAGGGTGTGTGAGAAGTGCATAACATGCAAACTTGCAAAATGTAGAGTTTGACCCCATGGCTTATATACCTCTTTGCCAAACTTAGTCAACTCTGAGTTGATTTATCTATGAACTTTGTACTAAGGTTGTCGTGGTGGAAAAGGGGTAAGGATTTTGTAATTGTTGTTATTGATAGGTTTCAAAGATGACACACTTTAGCTTATGCCATAAAACTGACGATGCAAACAACATGGTTGCATTGTTTTTTAGAGAGGTAATATGCTTACATGACATGCCTTAGATCACTGTTTCAAATCAAGATACAAAGTTCTTAAGCTAATTCTACAAGACTTTATAGGGTAAGTTAGGTACTAAATTGTTGTTCTTAACTACTTACCAACCACAAATGAAAAGGCAAACCAAGGTAGTCAATTGAACACTTTCTACTTTCTTATGTGTTATTATTCAACTTAATTTGAAAAAGTGGGAAGATTGTTTGGCACATGAATTGTTTGCATATAATAGGGGTGTTTACTCTACTACTAGTTACTTTCCATTGGAAATTGTGTATGATTTTAATCTTTTCACTCCTTTGAATTTGACGTAGATAATGAAAGTAAAATCAAACTAATGAAGAAGTTGTATGAGAAGGTGCGACAACAAATTGCAAAACAAATTGAGTAATATGGATCCCATGCTAGCAATGGGCTAAAAAAGTGGTGTTTGAACTTAGTGATTGGGTTTGGGTGCATATGCCTAAGGAAAGGTTCCCAACTCAAAGGTATTCAAAGTTACAACATAGAGGAAATGGTTTATTTCAACTGATGGCATGGATTAATGACAATACTTATCAGTTGGACCTTTTCAAGGAATATAATGTGGGTTTAACATTTGATATTTTTGATCTTATATAAACCCCAGAAAGCACAGAGAAATGCACAAGCAAAATATGGAATTCAAAATTCGAGGAAAGTTAAATTAGATTTAACAAAAGTAAAACCTTGAACCAATGTTGAAAGGAACACAAACCTAAGGTATAAACCTAGACCCAATATTCAAAGGAACATGAACCAAAGGTATAAAGAAGGATATAAATGCCATACTTCAGAAAGAAGGTATTTGGGCATGATAAGCTAGGTTGGAATGCCATAAGGCAATAATCTTGATAAGTTCGCAAAGTTCAATGAAAAGCCAAATGAGAAAATTCTCACTTTTTCTCACCAATGATCTATATCTTTTAACAATGAAATCAAGTCTATTTATAGGATGAAGTAACAACCCTAACCCTAAAAGTAGAGACAATGATATACTCCTAAAATATAGAAACACCTTTATTTTATTATAAACTCTTATTTTATAACGAACTCTTACTTTATTTTATTATAAACTCTTATTACTTAACCTTATCCCATTAAACACCTTAATCATATTAATTAAGCCTTAGTCTTTTTTTAAGTTTAAATTCATGTCATTTGTTACTTGGTTGGCCTAAATATCCTTAATTAGCCCATTTAGTACTTCCTTCATTTTTTTAGCCCTTGATCATCTTATTGGCCCTTCATGAATACTCAATGGATCCTTAGAAGCCTTGCATGCTTTAACTCCCCCATGAATCTCATCATTCTTGCTCTTCTTAAAAGGATTCATCTTCAAATTGTCACCTTTGTCAAAAATGTTAGAAATAATCTCACACACTCTCCTCTTATGTTTCTCTCAATCATTGTTACCCAACCCTCATGTTTACCTCTCTTTAGTTTTTTTTTTTTTATAATAAGATATTTTTTATGTTTCTTTCTTTGTTTTCCTTTTTTTTTCCTTTTTTTTTCCTTTTTTTTCCTTAGAGAATACAATGAAACCTACAAGGAAAATAAGGAATTCAAAACCCTAAGAAAGTTAAATTAGGTTTAGCAAAAGTAAAACTTTAACCCAATGTTCAAAGGAACATGAACCTAAGGTATAAACGTAGACTCAATGTTTAAAGGAACTCAAACCAAGGTATAAAGAAGGATATAGATACCATACTTTAAAAAGAAGGGATTTAGGAGTGATAAGTTGAGTTAGAATGTGACAAGATAATAATCCTGATAAGTTCACAAAGTTTAATAAAAAACCAAAAGAAAAAATTCTCACTTTTTTTTAACAAATAATTCATATCTTTTAACAATGAAATTAAGTCGATTTATAGGTTAAAGTAACAACCCTAACCCTAAATGTAAAGACAATGATATACTCCTAAAATATAGAAACACTTATTTTGTTATAAACTCCTATTTTATAACAAAAGCTTACCTTATAACAAACTCTTACTTAGGAGTGGACTTTGTTACTTAACCCTACCTCATCAAGTACTCCAATCATATTAATGAAGCCTTGGTTATCTTTCAAGTTTGAATTCACACCATTTGTTACATGGTTAGCTAGAATATCCTCAATCAGCTCATTTAGTAATTTTTTTTAATCCTTTTAGCCCTTAAATGTGTCATTGGTCCTTTGTGAAATCTCAATGGATCCTTGGAAGCCCTCTGTGTATTGGCTTCTCCATAAATCTCATCATGAACTTTCTCATTTTGATGTAAGTGATGATTTGAGGATGAATCCTTTTAAGGAGAAGGGGAATGATGAGATCTATGGAGGAGTCAATGAATGGATGGCTTTTAAGGATCCATTAAGCATTCAAGAAGGGTCAATGACACATTGAAGAGTTAAAAGGATGAAAGAGGCACTTAGAGGGCTGATTGAAAAAATTTGGGCCAAGGAAGCTAAATTAAGCTTGATGAGCAGAAAAACATACCTTAATGTGGGTTAAGGCTTTATTAATTGTGTAAGTATGCTGAATGGGCAGGTATGTTAAGTAATTGTAAGGTTTTCTATGACAACCTTTAAAAAAAATAGGAGTAGACTTGCTATTAGCGCATTTAGGAAGCTTGTTGTTATCTCTAAGGTTGTCAATTTAGCTTATATATAAACTTGATTTCATTGTTAAAAAGGGCACATTATTAGGTGAAACAAAAGTGAGAATTTTCTCCTATGGTTATTTCAAGAATGAAAGAACTTATAAAAAATTAACTCTTCTTATTGCGATCAATCCAACTTATCACTCTCATGTTCGTTCTTTTTTTAAGTGTGAAATCCATATCCTTCTTCCATACCATTGGTTTGACTTCTGAAAGCTTACTATCAAAGTCATTCACATCTTATAAATCTAGTTTGGCTTTGCTTAGGTTCTATATATGATTGCATTATGGGTTTCTTAGCTACATCTAATAAAGTTCACATCAGAAAAGTTGATCAAGGTCAATGACTCCTATATTTGATGGACTTCAATAGATTCAAACTACCAAAGGGGTATTAACATGCTTCTCACAGTGAGTATAGACAGAAAAGCTAATTTTAAAATCATTTTATGGGAATGGTCCTTGCAACAAAGGGAGAAGCCTTGTTAGCAAACTGATCCTATAACCAGTTTTGTGATTAGTCCACTCTTTGTCCTCCATTTTTTAGACTTTGCAATAAGTCCAACTTACTAATTCCATTACTTTATTCCTTCAACTCTTCACAATCACTTAACTAACGCTGATTTAGCATACGTATATAGTTAATAAAGCGTTAGCCCACATTAAGGTATACTTTGTTGCTTTTTAAGCTTGAATTTGCTTCCTTAGCCCAAATGTCTTTAATCAACCCGTTAAGTGCCTCTTTCATCCTTTTAACTTCGGAAGCCTTCATGCATTGGCACCTCTAGAATCTCATCATAGTCTCATCATTCAAGAATTAAATCATTCAATACCTGTAAGAAAAACTAATAAAGATCAATGAGTATTTTATTTGGAAAAACTCAATGGATTTAAATTAGCAAAGAATGAAACCAAATGCCTTGTCAATAAGAAATTAAGTAATGGTCTCCTTCTTAATACATCCATAAATAATTCTTGAATCTTTGTTTCATTTTACACTTATTAAAGTAATGTCTTATTTTTCTACATTGGTAATAAACCATTATTTTCTTTTTGTTTGACATATCAATTTTCTTCTTTTCTTTTGATTTCCTTTGGTTCTCTCCTTTTGATGTCCTTAATTACCATGCCTTGTTTAGAAGAAATGAAGTAACAGTCCCCTTCTTTAAGAATTAACCATTCAATTCTTATATGAAATGCTAATTAAGATCAATGACTCCTTTGTTTGATTGAATTCAATGGATTTAAAGCCTAATATGAACTACATTAATTGATTTAGGTGCTGATATGAATTTCATTAATGAAGGCATAGTTTCTTCAAAATACTTTTTGAAAACAACAAAAGTGTTAAACACTGTAGATAAAAGTAAGCTTGTTATTAAATACAAGCTATCTAATGTTGCTATTTTCAACGAATGAATCTATATTGAGATTCCATTTATATTGGTTAAAAACCTATCTCAAGATGTGATTTTGGGAAATTCTTTTCTTCATATGTTGTATCCTATTAAGGAAATAAATGATAAAGGGAAATAAATGGTAAAGGGATTTTCTTAAAAATTAATGGAAAGCTAATTAGTATTAAATTTATATCTACTCCTCAATTTAGGGAGATAAATTTACTTCAAAAATCAATATGAGAGATTTATTCAATCTCTTTAAAGCAAAGTAAAAGGTAAATACCTTTAGTAAAAGATCAACTCTCCTATTATTCTGAATAAAATATAGGAGATACAAGTAAAGTTTGAAACTTAGTGTGTGTAGAGATTCCCAATGTTTTTTTGGGATGGAAAAAGGCATGTGGTAAGATTGTCGTATGAAATGACTTTTAATGAAAGTTAGATTCCCACTAAGGCTCTACCATAGCCATAGGATAGAGACACTTAAAAACTTGTAAAAAGGATATAAACAATCTCTTACAAAAAGGGCTTATCAGAAAAAGCAATAGCCTATAGAGTTGTTTGACATTTTATATTGAAAATGCTGCTAAAGTGGAATGAGGAGTTTCAAGACTAGTTATTAATTATAAACTTTTAAATAAGGCATTAAGATGGATTAGGTATCTAATACCTAATAAAAGGGATTTATTGAATAGGCTTTATGAAACTCAAATATTTTCAAAATTTGACATGAAATCGAGATATTGGTAAATCTAGATTCATGAAGAAGATAGGTATAAGATGACATTTACAGTTCCATTTGGACATTACGAATGGAATGTGATACTTTTTAGGTTAAAAATGCACCTTTTAAGTTTCAAAAAATCATGAATGAGATATTTAGTGCTTATACAACATTCATTTTTGTTTATATCGATAACATGTTAGTTTTCTCTAACATGATTGATCAATATTTTAAGCATTTAAACCTTCTCTTAAAGGTTATTGAAAGAGCAGGACTTGTTGTATCAACAAGAAAGATGAAGTTATGTCAAACCAAGGTTAGGTTCCTTGGTCACTTTATCAAAAATGGCACAATTATTCCTATTAACTAGGCAATTGAATTTGCTTCCAAATTCTCTAATGAAATTAAGGAAAAACAACAATTGCAAAAGTTTTTAGGATGTCTAAATTATATTTCATATTTTTATAAAAAATTAGCTTATAATGCTAAGTTGCTATTTGAAAGGTTAAAAAGAATCCTCTCGAGTGGAAGGATGAACATAGAAAAGTAGTTAAGAAAATAAAATTAAAAACAAAAGAATTACCTTGTTTAGCCCTTTCTCATTTGGATGCATTCAAAATAGTTAAAACTAACGGATTAGATAAGGGTTATGGAGGAATCCTTAAGCAAAGGATTAACTAAAAAAGAACAGTTAGTTTGCTTCACTTTTGGTATTTGGAGGGGAGTTAGAGTTAATTACTCTACTATTAAAAAAGAGATTTTAGCTATTGTGTTATGCAATAAAAAATTTAAGAGTGATTTAATAAATCAAAAGTTTCTTTCAAGAATTGATTGTAAGGCCGCTAAAAGACATCTTTACCAAAGATATGAAAAATCTTGCCTTTACGCAAATTTTTGCAAGACGGTAAGGAATGCTTTCTATATTTGACATTGAAATTGAGTTTATTAAGGGAAATTCAAATACATTACTAGATTTTCTAACTTGTGAGTTTTTGCAAGGAATTAATCAATTGAATTTTCTTTGCCTATTTTCATATAATCAAAGTAGTTATAGGATTTAACCTTATACCATTCTTTCAGATCTCTATAAACAAAGAGATCACCTTGCTAATCCTTTGAATAAAGAATTTCCTTTATCTTGAATTAGATACAAGCTCAATCTCTAAAGTCATAAGTAGATCTAGTTCCTCACACTATGGGTTTAATAACCACAGAGCCTAGTTCATATAATATTTGTTGATAGTATAGGTAATCCTTCATACTAGTATAAGGACACATATTATCTTTAAGATAAATTTGAACAACCTTATTAGGTTTAAGTTAAGTATAATTATCTCAACAGTACAAAGAAAGTGTATGTGCTGTGGAATTAAAGGATACATTATGGATTTATCTAAAGCTAACTCATAAGTATCATTATGAAGTTTATCAACTTCTTTTGATTTTGCATTTTTAGTTGGTAAATTAATTGACTTTGCTATGGATTACGACCCTTGTACGAGAGGTTTTTACTCATGACATAGTTCTTAGTTTACTCACGAGTTAGTAAATCAAGTAAAGAATTAATATTCCTTTTCATAAACTCAATATCAAAATTGAAGAGAAATAAAATTCTCTGCCATTTAGTAAAGATTTGTTTAGAGGCAATGTTCTTAACATCTTTAATAAGGACATCTTTTACTGCCTTACAATCTATTATGAGAAGAAATTTTTGATTTAACGAATCACTTTCAAACTTTTGAGATTCATCCATTACTTATAAGTATGCAACGGTTTAGTTTTTGAATAATGAGACTGTTTATTTATTTCTTCCAAACAAGGCTCATTGTTTCAAATGTTGCATGCTTGTAAAACTAACCTTGATAAATGACTCTTTTGTTTGATCAAATTCATTGGATTCAGAGTACCAAAGGTCTACATATGTGTTTGTCACACAAAATATATTGTTTGTGGCATACACAAAAATTAATTTAAAGATTATTTTGTTTGAATAAGTCCTTGTAATGAAAGGGTATGCCTTATGCCAAAAAAATTGAAGAAGTAGTCTCATTATTCATAAATTAAACCATTGCATGCTTGTAAGAAAAACTAATAATGATCAAGGACTCCTCCTTTTGCTGGAATCCAATGGATTTAGACTACCAAATGTGTACTTGCGTGCTTGTTGCAATGAAGATAATCTTTGTTATGGCCACAAAAGTTATTTTAAAGGTCATTTTGTGTGTATAAGTTGTTGCAATGAAAGGTGGAGTTTTGTTAGCAAGAAATGAAGAGTTGGTGTCATTATTCTAGAATTGGACCATTACATACCTGTAAGAAGAGCTAATAATGATCAATGAATTCTTTGTTTGACAGAATTCAATGGATTTAAGCTACCAAATGTCTACAGTCCTGTTGTTACAATAAAAATTATGTTTATTATAGGCATAAAAGTTATTTCAAAGGTCATTTTGCATGAACGAGTTCTTGCAATGAACTGCTAAAAAAATCACACCAATCTTTAGATCATTATAAAAAAGTTAAAAATAGTTATTGTGACATTAGAAACAATTTGGTAAAGGTCATTAATCCTGTATTGTCAAATCAAAACCATGGAACAAAGGAATAACCATCTATAACAACAGTCTTCTTTACTTAATTAATAGTGATCCTTGCCTTATAATTATCAATGCAGCTTAGAACAAGATTTACACTACCACCTTATTTGACAGGGCGAAATGTCTTATTTTTAAAACTTGACATAAAGTTGTCAAATCCTTGCATTGTACTGATGTTCAATGTATAGCTCTAAACAACAATGAATCTAATCAATATGAGAAGTACTAAAAACATGGTAGAGACTTCCTCTATTGGTTTTTTAACTTGTAGATAAATTAGAAAAGAATTTACACAAGTGGCTGAGAAAATTTTATATTAGCAGAATTGCAATAATATGCTATATGCAAACATTATTGTTGAACATTAACTTTTTGACCTAACATGAGCCATGTGAAATTTGGACTATTATCAATCCTTTTGGAAAAGGGAAAAACCTCAACTTATCCACAATAAACCCACTCACTTATACACTGTTAGGGTGAGGAAAAAAATGTACATAAAAATCACTTATCTTAAGAATTACATTAGGGTTTATGTTTAAAAGAGTCTAAACAATAGCATTAGTCTCTATCATGCCAACCTATAAATATAGTTCATTAGTTAATGATGAAGATAACATTTTTCTTAATATTGAATACGAAAGATTCAAAATCTATTTTTTCACAAAAGCTTCCAATAACTATCATAGTGACATTGAAAAGGAACTTGCTATAACCAATACTTTTTAATTATTAGTTTCATATGCATATTACATACAAAAAGCTGATAAATATAAAAGAGGGACCTACTCAGGATGGAAAAAAGACCTATTCATATCAGCTAACTCCACTTTGTCATAAGTGTACAACAAAAGAAGACCTATTTCATTACTTGTTAACATCTTAACTGCAACACTGCCAATGCCACTGATTCCTTGGAAGTACAAAGAGACATAATTTTCTAGAAGTTCACTCCAAAGAAAATGGAAAACTATAAAAGAAGACTCCATTATACTAATCAAAATAGTTCTTTTTCCTTAGATGCTGAACCTAGATCTATGCAAGTTGAAAAACTTGAAGCTTTTGGTGAAATGCACATAATGAAATTTCTGATAAGGAAACAAAGTAAATCCAAACCTTTGTAATGGCACCACAAATAAGTAAAAGAAACTACACCATGATCATTTTGAATAAGTGCATATGTGACATTTGCATTGATAAAAATTAAAGTTATTCTAGTATTCTCAAGGATTTCTCTCTATCAAACACCACATAAAGCCATAATTTCTAAGAGGATAATAAAATGTTATGCCTTCCATGGTAAATAAATGAAGCCACTGAGTGCCATTCATTTAATTCATCCATACACATAGTTAAGCACACATAATTGCATTATGGTCTGCATTAGTGGCACTTGGTAAACTTAAATCTAAACTAGCAAAAGTAACATAGAAAGAGGAGAAGAATATAGACAACAATGGCAACCAAGAATTCCTATATTCTCTCAAGAGTTCTTGCATGAATGCGTGAATCAAGTGATGGCCTTATAGTTTGCTTGAAAGATGAGATTAACACTTTCCTTTATAGCTAATAAGGTTTATCTTTTCATTTAATGGAGTCATTCACTCAAAGGAATCATAAAATTAACTTAAATGTCTACACCAATCATTGATTTCATTGCAAGATGCATGCCATTATGTCTTGGGTAGCCCAAATTCATTAAACTCTATCTAACAAAATATCTCTTACTCTTTATTAGTTCTCTTTACTATGAGAAAGTCATTGAAATCCTTTTGATTACTTGACCATAGGATTTCTCCCTTTGGTTGTCCGAATCCATTAAGCATGTCAATACACTCTTTGTAATTGACCTTGATTAGCATTTTTTGTCTTGGATTGAATGGTTTGTTATCTTAATCATAAGACTGTCAATTCATTTCTTGCTAGCGAGACTTATCCTTTGTTCCAAAAACTCATTTACACAAAATGATCATGAAATTAACATTTGAATTTACACCAAACATTAAATTCACTATGACAAACACATAAATACACCTTTGGTAGGCTAAATCTATATAAGTCCATCAAACATTGAAGTCATAGATCTTGATTAGCATTTCTAACATGGATAGAATGGTTATTACTTGAAAGATGAGACAGTCACTTCATTTTTTTGCTAATAAGACTTCTCTATACTATGCAAGGAGTTAATCACATAAAAAGATCAAGAAATTGACTTTTATGTATGCACCAACCATTATATTTATTGTGACAACCATGTTAGTACATCTTTGATAGTCTAAATCCATTAAAATTCATCAAACCTAAGAGTCATTGATCTTGATTAGCTATTATCATATTGTATGAATGGTTAATTGTCTAGAAGAGGAGACTATCACTTCATTTCTTACTAATAAGACTTCTACTTTCACTAAAAAGCATTAGTCACATAAAATGAATGTGAAATACACCTTTTGTAGTTTGATTGTATTGAAGTCCATCAAGCATAGGAGTCATTGATCTTCATGACCTTTTCTTTTAGTTATTGAATGATTTGTTGCTTGAATGATGAGACTATCACTTCATTTCTTACTAATAAGGATTTACCTTTCGTTGGAGAGGGTCATTCACAGCATATGATCATGAAATTATGTTTGTGCCCATACTATATATTATATGCTTTGCAAGAAGCATGACCTTACACCTTTGGCACTATGAATACATTGAGTTCCACCATACAAAGGAGTCAATGATCCATTGAAGTCTTCAATTTCAATGGATTGCATGGCTCAATTCCTAGATAATGAGTCTATTATTTAATTTCTTGGAAACATTTCTTCTCCCTTTGTTGCAAGGACTTATTCACATAAAATGACCACGAAATTAACTTTTGTGTTTACATTAAACATTATATTCATTGCAATAATAATGCTAATAAACCTTTGACAGGATTAAGGATGTTAATTAGCTTTTCTTACTTAGTTTGAATGGTTTAATGCCTAAAATATGAGACTGTCACTTCATTCCTTGCTAATAAGGCTTCCCCCTTCATTACAAGGACTCATTCACACAAAAATGATCATGAAATTAACTTTTGTGTCTACATAAAACATTGTGTTCACTGTGAGAAGTGCATTAATATACCTTTAGCAACCTAAATCCATTGAAGTCCATTATACATAAGAGCTTTTGATCTTGATTTCATCTCCTAAAAGATAAGTCTATTAATTTATTTCTTACTAGCAAGGATTCTTTTTTTGTCATAATGAGACATTCATACAAAATTATCATAAAGTTAGCTTTTATGCATACAACAAACACTATATTCATTGTAACAAGGGCATCAATACACCTTTTGTAGTTAATTCAATTTAAGTCCATCAAGCATAGAAGTCATTAATCTTGATTAGATTTTCTTACATGTATTGAATGGTTCATTCAATGAAAAAAGAGACTATCACTTTATTTCTTACTAACAAGGCTTCACCTTTTTTTCTTACCATCACCTTGTTTGATAAAGTCATTCACATAATATGATCATGAAATTATGTTTTAGGTCTACAACAAATGTTATGCTCATTGTGACAAGTATGTCTTTATGCCTTTAGTAATCTTAATCTATTGAATTCCACCAAGATATTATGAATGGAATATAATGTCTTTTGGATTAAAAAGTGCACCCTCAAAATTTTAAAAAATTATGAATGAGATACTTAATACTTATTCGACATTTACAATTATTTATATTGATGATATATTAGTATTTTTTAATACCATTGAACAACATTTTAAATATTTAAACTTTTCCTTAAAGGTTACTGAAAAACTTGGTTTATCTGTTTCAGCTAAAAGGATGAAGTTATTCCAAACCAAGATTAGATTCTCTGGTCACTTTATTGAAAATAGAACAATTGTTCCTATTGATTAAGTAATTGAATTTGCCTCTAAATTTCTTGATGAAAGTAGAGAAAAACAACAATTACAAAGGTTTTTAAAATGTATAAATTATATTTAGAATTTTATAAAGAATTAGCTTATGATACTAAACCTTTGTTTGATAGATTACAAAAAAATCCTCTCAAGTGGATGGATGAACATATAGAGGTAGTTAAGAAAATAAAATTAAAAACAAAAGAACTATCATGTTCGTGTATTTGTAGTATAGTTGCCGAATAATTAGGTCGTCTCTCCATTTCTTCCTGACAAGGCTCCACCTTTTGTTGCAATAACTCATTCACACTTAAAGATCTTAAAAATAGCTTGTGTGCCCAGAACAAGCAACATATTCATGGCAACAAGCACATTTATACTCTCACGGAACTAGAAATCCATTGAATTTTATTAAATGAGGAGTCCTTAACGATGACTAGGATTTCTTTCAAGTATTTGTGGCATAGTTGCTGAATAATGAAACTGTCTCTTCATTTCCACCTAACAACCCTCCGCATTTTTTTGCAATAACTCATTTAGACTTAAAGATCTTGAAAATAACTTGTGTGCCCACAACAGGTAATATATTCATGACAACAAGGACATTTATACTCTCTCAGAACTAAGAATTCATTAAATTTCATTAAATAAGGAGTTTTTGATGATGACTAGCATTTTGATGCAAATATTTTTTACTTCATTATAGACTAATGAGATCGACTCTTAATTTCTTTTTAACAAAGCACAACATTTAGTTGTAATTACACATTCACAATTAATGATCTTAAAAATAGCTTGTGTGCCCAAAACAAGCAACATAGTCATGCCAATAAGAAAATTTATACTCCCTTAGAACAAGGAATCCGTTGAATTTCATTAAACAAGGAGTCCTTGATGATGACTAGCATTTCTTTCGCGTATTTGCAGCATAGTTGCTGAATAATGAGGTCGTCTCTCCATTTCTTCCTAACAAGGCTCCACCTTTTATTGCAATAACTCATTCACACTTAATAATCTTGAAAATAGCTTGTGTGCCCAAAACAGCCAATATATTCATGGCAACAAGCACATTTATACTCTCATGGAACCAAGAATCCGTTGAATTTTATTAAACGAGGATTCCTTGATGATGACTAGGATTTCTTTCAAAATTTTCTACGACATAGTTGCTGAATAATGAGACTGTCTCTTTATTTCCACCTAATAAGCCTCTGCATTTTTTTGCAATAACTCGTTCAGACTTAATGATCTTGAAAATTGCTTGTGTGTCCACAATAGGCAATATATTCATGGAAACAAGCACATTTATACTCTTATGGAACTAGGAATCTGTTGAATTTTATTAAACAAGGAGTTTTTGATGATGACTAGCATTTTGATGCAAATATTTTTTACATAATTATAGACTAATGAGACCGTCTCTAAATTTCTTTTCAACAAAGCACAACATTTAGTTCTAATTACACATTCACAATTAATCATCTTAACAATAGCTTGTGTGCCCAAAATAGGCAATATAGTCATGGTAACAAGCAAATTTATGCTCCCTTAGAACAAGGAATTCGTTGAATTTCATTAAATAAGGAGTATTTGAAGTTGACTAGCATTTTTTTCATGTATTTGTGGTATAATGGCTGAATAATGAAACTATGTCTTCATTTCTTCCTGACAAGTCTTCTCTTTTTGTTCCAATAACTCATTCAGACTTAATAATTATGATAATAGCTTGTGTTCCCACAACAGGCAATTTAATCTTTGCAACAAACACATTTATACTCACTTGGAACTAGGAATCCGTTGAATTTCACCAAACAAGGAGTTTTTGATGATGACTAGCATTTTGATGCAAATACTTTCTACTTTATTATTGACTAATGTGACTATCTCTTAATTTCTTTTTAACAAGGCACAACTTTTAGTTGTAATTACATATTTATGATTAATGATCTTGAAAATAGCTTGTGTTCCCAAAACAGGCAATATAGTCATGGCAACAAGCAAATTTATACTCCCTTAGAACAAGGAATCCATTGAATTTCATTAAACAAGGAGTGTTTGAAGTTGACTAGCATTTTTTTCAAGTATTTGCGATGTAATGGCTGAATAATATGATTGTCTCTTCATTTCTTCCTAATAAGGCTCCACCTTTTGTTCTAATAACTCTTCCAAACTTAATGATCATGAAAATACCTTGTGTTCCCACAACAAGAAATATATCCTTGGCAACAAGCACATTTATACTCCTTTAGAACAAGGAATATGTTCAATTTCATTAAAGGAGTTTTTTATGATAACTGGCAATTTGATGCAAATATTTCAACTTGATTATAGACTAATGAGACCGTCTCTTAATTTCTTTTTAACAAAGCAGAAATTTTAGTTGGAATTACACATTCACAATTAATGATCTTGAAAATAGCTTGTGTGCCAAACACAGCAACATTGTCCTGGCAACAAGTAAGTTTATACTCCCTTAGAACAACGAATCCATTGAATTTCATTAAATTAGGAATCTTTGATGATTACTAGCATTTCTTTCAAGTATTTCCAGTATAGTTGCTGAATAATAAGACTGTCTCTTCATTTCTTCCAAGCAAGGCTCCATCTTTTGTTGTAATAACTCCTTCACACTTAATGATCTTGAAAATAACTTATGTGCTCACAACAGACAATATATTCCTGGCAACAAGCACATTTATACTCTTTGGGAACTAGGAATCTGTAGAATTTTATTAAACAAGGAGTTTTTGATGATGACTAACATTTTAATGCAAATATTTTGTACTTAATTGTTGACTAATGAGACTGTCTCTTAATTTCTTTTTATCAAAGCACAACTTTTAGTTGTAATTACACATTCACAATTAATGATTTTGAAAATAGCTTTTGTGCAGAAAACAGACAACATAGTCATGGCAACAAGCAAATTTGTACTCCCTTAGAACAAGGAATCTATTGAATTTCATTAAAATAAGATTCTTTGATGATGACAAGCATTTCTTTCAAGTATTTCCGGTATAATTGCTGAATAATGAGACTATCTCTTCATTTCTTCCAAACATAGTTCCATCATTTGTTGCAATAATTCATTCAAACTTAATGATCTTGAAAATAGCTTGTGTGCCCACAACAAGCAATATATTCATGGCAATGAGCTCATTAATACTCTCTCGAAACTAGCAATCCATTGAATTTCATTAAACAAGGAGTTTTTGATTATGACTAGCATTTTGATGCAAATATTTTCTACATAATTATTGACTAATGACACCGTCTCTTAATTTCTTCTTAACAAAGCACAACTTCTAGTTGTAATTGCACATTCACAACTAACGATCTTGAAAATAGCTTGTGTGCCCACAATAGACAATATATTAATGGCAACAAGCACATTTAGGCTCTCTAGGAACTAGGTATACGTAGAATTTTATTAAATAAGGAATTTTTGATGATGACTTGCATTTTGATGCAAGTATTTTCTACTTAATTGTTGATTAATGAGACCGTCTCTTAACTTCTTTTTAACAAAGCACAACTTTCAGTTGTAATTACACATTCACAATTAATGAACTTGAAAATAGATTCTGTGCCAAAAAACAAGCAACATAGTCATGGCAATAACCAAATTTATACTCCCGTAGAACAAGAAATTTGTTGCATTTCATTAAACTAGGTGTTTTTGATGATGACTAGCATTTCTTTCAAGTATTTTTGGTATAGTTGATGAATAATGAGACTGTCTCTTCACTTCTTCCTAACAAGGCTCCACCTTTTATTACAATAACTCCTTCACACTTAATGATCTTGAAAATAGCTTATGTGCCCACCACAGGCAATACATTCATGGCAACAAGCACATTTATACTCTCTAGTAACTAGGAATCCGTAAAATTTTATTAAACAAGGAGTTTTTTATGATGACTAGCATTTGGATGCAAATATTTTCTACTTAATTGTTGACTAATGAGACCGTCTCTTAATTTTTTTTTTTTACAAAGCACAACTTCTAGTTGTAGTTACACATTTATAACTAATGATCTTGAAAATAGCTTGTGTGCCCAAAACAAGCAACATAGTCATGGCAACAAGCAAATTTATACTCCCATAGAATAAGAAATCTGTTGAATTTCATTAAACAAGGAGTGCTTGAAGTTGAGTAGCATTTTTTCAAGTATTTGCGGTATAATGGCTGAATAATGAGACTGTCTCTTAATTTCTTCCTAACAAGGCTCCACCTTTTGTTCCAATAACTATTTTGGACCTAATGATCATGAAAATAGCTTGTGTGCCCATAATAGGAAATATATTCTTCGCAACAAGCACATTTATACTCCCTTAGAACAAAGAATCTGTTGAATTTCATTAAACAAGGTGTTTTTGATGATGACTAGCATTTTGATGCAAATATTTTCTACTTGATTATAGACTAATGAGACCCTCTCTTAATTTCTTTTTAGCAAAGCACAACTTTTAGTTGTAATTACACATTCACAATTAATGATCTCAAAAATAGCTTTTGTGCCGAAAACAGGTAACATAGTCATATCAACAACCAAATTTATACTCCCTTAGAACAAGGAATACGTTGAATTTCATTAAACTAAGAGTCTTTGATGATGACTAGCATTTCTTTCATGTTTTTTGGTATAGTTGCTGAATAATGAGACAGTCTCTTCACTTCTTCCTAACAAGGCTCCACCTTTTGTTGCAATAACTCCTTCACACTTAATGATCTTGAAAATAGCTTGTGCACCCACAACAGGCAAGATATTCATGACAACAAGCACATTTAGGAATTCGGTGAATTTTATTAAATAAGGAGTTTTTGATAATGACTAATATTTCTTTCAAATATTTGCAGTATGTTGCTAAAAAATGAGACAGTCACTTCATTTCATCCAAACAAGGCTCCACCTTTTGTTGTAATAACTCATTCACACTTAATGATCTTGAAAATAGCTTGTGTGCCCACAACAGGCAATATATTCATGACAACAAGCACATTTATACTCCCTTGGAACTAGGAATACGTTGACTTTCATTAAATAAGGAGCCTTCATGATGACTAGTATTTCTTTGAAGTATTTGCAGTATAGTTATTGAATAATGAGACTGCCTCTTCATTTCTTCCTAAAAAGGTCTCACCTTTTGCTGCAATAACTCATTCACACTTAATGATCTTAAAAATAGTTTGTGTGCCAACAACAAGCAATATATTCCTGGAAACAAGCACATGTCTACTCCCTTAGAACTAGGAATCCATTAAATTTCATTAAACAAGGAGTCCTTGATGATGACCAGCCTTTCTTTGAAGTATTTATAGTAGAGTTTCTGAATAATGAGACTGCCTCTTCATTTCTTCCTAACAAGGGTTCACCTTTTGCTGCAATAACTCATTCACACTTAATGACCTCAAAAATAGCTTGTGTGCCCACAACAGACAATATATTCTTGGAAACAAGCACATTTATACTCCCTTGGAACTAGGAATCAATTAAATTCCTTTAAACAAGTAGTCCTTGATGATGACTAGCTTGTGTTTGAAGTATTTGTAGTATATTTGCTGAATAATGAGACTGTCTCTTTATTTCTTCTTGACAAGGCTCCATATTTTGTTGTCATAACTCATTCACACTTAATGATCTCAAAAATAGCTTGTGTGCCCACAATAGGCAATATATTCATGGCAACAAGAACATTTATACTCCCTTGGAACTAGAAATCCATTGAATTTTATTAAACAATGAGTCTTTTATGATCAATAGCATTTTGTTCAAGTATTTGTTGTATAATTGCTAAATAATGAGACTGTCTCTTCATTTCTTCCTAAAAAGGCCTCCCCTTTGTTACAATTACTCATTCCCCTAAATTGATCTTGTAAATAGTTTGTGTAACCACAACAGGCAATATATTCATGGCAATGAGTACATTTATACTTCCTTGGAACTAGAAATCCATTGAATTTCATTAAACAATGAATTTTTGATGATGAATAGCATTTCGTTCCAGTATTTGCTGTATAATTACTGAATAATGACACTGTCTCTTCATTTCTTCCTAAAAGGGCCTCACCTTTTGTTTCAATAACTCATTCCTCCAAATTGATCTTGAAAATAGTTTGTGTAACCACAATAGGCGATATATTCATCGCAACAAGCACATTTATACTCCCTTGGAACTATAAATCCATTGAATTTTATTAAACAAGGAGTCTTTGATGATGACCATCATTTCTTTCAAGTACTTGTGGTATAGTTGCTGAACAATGAGACTGCCTTTTCATTTCTTCCTAACAGGGCTCCACCTTTTGCTGCAATAACTCATTCACACTTAATGATCTTCAAAATAGCTTGTGTACCCATAAGAGGAAATATATTCATGACAACAAGCACATTTATACTCCCTTGGAACTAGGAATCCATTGAATTTCATTAAACAAGGAGTCCTCGATGATGACTAGCATTTCTTTGAAGTATTTGTAGTATAGTTGTTGAATAATGAGACTGTCTCTTCATTTCTTCCTAAAAAGGCCTCACCTTTTGTTGCAATAACTCTTTCACATATAATGATCTTCAAAATAGTTTATGTGCCCACAATAGGCACAATATTTATGGTGACAAGCACATTTATACTCCCTTTAAACTAGGAATCTGTCTAATTTAATTAAACTAGGAGTCTTTGATGATGACTAACATTTCTTTCAAGTATTTGTGGTATAGTTGCTGAATAATGAGACCGCCTCTTCATTTCTTTCTAACAAGGCTCCACCTTTTGCTGCAATAACTCATTAACACTTAATGATCCTAAAAATAGTTTGTGTGCCCACAACAACCACTATATTCATGGCAACAAGCACATTTATACTCCCTTGGAACCATGAATCTGTTGAATTTCATTAAATAAGGATTCTTTGAGGATGACTAGCATTTGTTTCAAGTATTTGCAGTATAGTTGCTGAGTAATGAGACTATCCCTTCATTTCTTCCAAAAAAAGGCCTAATCTTTTCTTTCGATAACTCATTCACATATAATGATCTAGAAAATAGTTTGTGTGCCTGTAACAAGGACTATATTCATGACAACAAGTACATTTATAATCCCTTCAAACTAGGAATCCGTTCAATTTCATTAAACAAGGAGTCTTTGATGATGACTAGCATTTTTTTTCAAGTATTTGCAATGTAAATGCTGAATAATGAGACTGCCTCTTCATTTCTTCCACACAAGGCTCCACCTTTTGTTGCAAGAACTCATTCACACTTAATGATCTTGAAATTAGTTTTTGTGCCCAACACAGCCACTATATTCATGGCAACAAGCACATTTATACTCCCTTGGAACTAGAAATCTGTCAAATTTCATTAAACAATGAGTCTTTGATGATCACTAGCATTTCTTTCAAGTATTTGCAGTGTAGTTACTAAATAAGGAGACCGCCTCTTCATTTCTTCTCAACAAGGCTCTCCCTTTTGTTGTAATAACTTATTTATGCTTAATGATCTTAAAGATACCTAGTATGCCCACAACAGGTAATATGTTCATGGCAACAAGCACATTTATACTCCCTTGGAACTAGAAATCCATTGAATTTCATTAAATACTAAGTCTTTGATGATGACTAGCATTTTGTTCAAATATTTGCCATATAATTGCTTAATCATGAGACCACCTCTTTATTTCTTCCTAACAAGGCTCTTCCTTTTGTTGCAATAACTCATTCACATTTAATGATCTTGAAAATAGCTTGTGCACCCACAACAGGCAATATATTCATGGCAACAAGCACATTTATACTCCCTTGGAACTATGAATCCATTGAATTTCATTAAATAAGGATTCTTTGAGGATAACTAGCATTTAGTTGCTGAGTAATGAGATTGTCTCTTCATTTCTTCTAGAAAAGGCCTCATCTTTTCTTTCGATAACTCATTCACACATAATGATCTAGAAAATAGTTTGTGTGCCCGTAATAGGGACTATATTCATGACGACAAGCACATTTATAATCCTTTTGAGCTAAGAATCCATTGAATTTCATTAAACAAGGAGTCTTTGATGATGACTAGCATTTCTTTCAAGTATTTATGGTGTAGATGCTGAATAATAAGACTGCCTCTTCATTTCTTCCACACAAGGCTCCACCTTTTGTTGCAAGAACTCATTCACACTTAATGATCTTAAAATTAGTTTTTGTGCCCAACACAACCATTATATTCATGGCAACAAGCAGATTTATACTCCCTTGGAACTAGAAATCCATTGAATTTCATTAAACAAGGAGTCTTTGATGATCACTAGCATTTCTTTCAAGTATTTGCAGTGTAGTTACTACATAAGGAGACCACCTCTTCATTTCTTCTCAACAAGGTTCCCCCTTTTGTTGCAATAACGTATTTGCACTTAATGATCTTGGAGATACCTAGTGTGCCCACAATAGGCAATATGTTCATGGCAACAAGCACATTTATACTCCCTTGGAACTAGAAATCTTTGATGATGACTAGCATTTTGTTCAAGTATTTTCTGTATAATTGCTTAATCATGAGACCACCTCTTCATTTCTTCCTAACAAGGCTCCTCCTTTTGTTGCAATAACTCACTCACATTTAATGATCTTGAAAATAGCTTGTGCACCCACAACAAGCAATATATTCATGGCAACAAGCACATTTATACTCCCTTGGAACTAGGAATCTGTCAAATTTTATTAAACAAGGAGTCTTTGATGATGACCATCATTTCCTTCAAGTACTTGCGGTATAGCTGCTGAATAATGAGACTGCCTTTTCATTTCTTCCTAACAAGGGTTCACCTTTTGCTGCAATAACTCATTCACACTTAATGATCTTCAAAATAGCTTGTGTACCCACAAGAGGCAATATATTCATGGAAACAAGCACATTTATACTCCCTTGGAACTAGGAATCTATTGAATTTCGTTAAACAAGGAGTCCGTGGTGATGACTAGCATTTCTTTCGAAGTATTTGTAGTATAGTTGTTGAATAATGAGACTGTCTCTTCATTTCTTCCTAAAAAGGCCTCACCTTTTGTTGCAATAACTCTTTCACACATAATGATCTTGAAAATAGTTTGTGTGCCCACAACAGGCACAATATTCATGGTGGCAAGCACATTTATGCTCCTTTCGAACTAGGAATTCATCTAATTTAATTAAACTAGGAGTCTTTGATGATGACTAACATTTCTTTCTTTCAAGTATTTGCAGTATAGTTGCTGAATAATAAGACTGCCTCATCATTTCTTTCTAACAAGGTTCCACCTTTTGCTGCAATAACTCATTAACACTTCATGATCCTGAAAATAGTTTGTGTGCCCACAACAAGTACTATATTCATGGCAACAAGCACATTTATACATTCTTGGAACTATAAATCTATTGAATTTCATTAAATAAGGATTCTTTTAGGATGACTAGCATTTTTTTCAAGTATTTGCAGTATAGTTGTGGAATAATGAGACCATCTCTTCTTTTCTTCCTCACAAGGCTCCACTTTTTATTGTAATAACTCATTCACACTTAAAGATCTTGAAAAAAGCTTGTGTACCCATAGTAGGCAATTTATTCATGGCAACAAGCACATTTATACTCCCTTGGAACTAAGAATCAGTTGAATTTCATTAAATAAGGAGTCTTTGATGATAACTAGCATTTTTCTTAAGTATTTTCACTACAGTTGTTAGATAATGAGACTATCTCTTCATTTCTTCCTAGCAAGGCTCTACCTTTTGTTGTAGTAGCTCATTCACACTTAATGATCTTGAAATAGCTTATGTGCCAATAACATACAATATATTCATGGCAACGAGCACATTTATACTCCCTTGGAATTAGAAATCCGTTGAATTTCATGAAACAAGGAGTCTTTGATGATGACTAGCATTTTGTTCAAGTATTTGCTATATAATTGTTGAATAATGAGACCGCCTCTTCTTTTCATCCTAACAAGTCTCCACCATTTGTTGCAATAACTCATCCATATTTAATGATCTTGAAAATAGTTTATGTGCCCAAAACAGGCATGATATTCATGGCAACTAGCACATTTATACTCCCTTGGAACTAGGAATCTATTGAATTTCATTAAACAAGGAGTCTTTGTTGATGACTAGCATTTCTTTCAAGTATTTGTGGTATAGTTGCTGGATAATGAGATTGTCTTGTCATTTCTTCCTCAAAAGGCTTCACCTTTTGTTGCAATAACGCATTCGCACATAAGGATCTTGAAAATAGTTTGTGTGCCCACAATAGACACTATATTCATGGCAATAAGCACATCGATACTCCCTTGGAACTAGGAAACCATTGCATTTTATTAAACAAGGAGTCTTTGATGATGACTAGCATTTCTTTCAAGTATTTGTGGTGTAGTTGCTGAATAATGAGATTTCTTCTTCGTTTCTTCCTAACAAGGTTCCACCTTTTGTTGTAATAACTCATTCACACTTAATGATCTTGAAAATTGTTTATGTGCCCATAACATTCACTATATTTATGGAAATAAGCACATTTATTCTCCCTTGGAACTAGGAATCATTTGGATTTCATTAAACAAGGAGTCTTTGATGATGACTAGTATTTCTTTCAAGTATTTGTGGTATAGTTGCTAAATAATGCTACTATCTCTTCATTTCTTCCTAACAAGGCTCCACTTTTTCTTACACTAACTCATTCACTTTTAATGATCTTGAAAATAGCCTGTGTGCCCATAATAGGCAATATATTCATGACAACAAGCACACTTAAACCCCTTTGCAACTAGGAATCCATTAAATTTCATTAAACAATGAGTCTTTGATGATGACTAGTGTTGCTTTCACGTATCTACTGTATGATTGCTGAAGAATGAGACCATGTCTTCATTTCTTCTTAACAAGGCACCAACTTTTGTTGCAATAACTCATTCACACATAATGATCTTGAAAATAGTTTGTGTGCCCACAACAGGCACTATATTCATGGCAACAAGCACATTTAAACTCTCTTCGAACTAGGAATTTGTCGAATTTCATTAAACTAGGAGTCTTTGATGATGACTAACATTTCTTTCAAGTATTTATGGTATAGTTGCTGAATAATGAGACCGCCTCTTCTTTTCTTCCTAGCAAGGCTCCACCTTTTGCTGCAATAACTCATTCACACTTAATGATCTTGAAAATAGTTTGTGTGCCCATAACAATCACATTTATACTCCCTTGGAACTAGGAATCCGTTGAATTTCATTAAACAAGGAGTCTTTGAAAATAACTAGCATTTCTTTCAACTATTTGTGGTATAGTAGTTGAATAATGAGATTGTCTCTTCATTTCTTCCTAAAAAGGCTTCACCTTTTGTTGCAATAACTCATTCGCACATAAGGATCTTGAAAATAGTTTGTGTGCCCACAACAGACACAATATTCATGGTGATGAGCACATTTATACTCCTTTGGAACTAGGAATCCATTGCATTTCATTAAACAAGGAGTCTTTCATGGATAATGAGTCCGTGTCTTCATTTTTTCCCAAGAAGGCTCCACCTTTTGTTGCTATAACTCATTCACATTTAATGATCTAGAAAATATCTTGTGTGCCACAATAGGCAATATATTTGTGCTAACAAGTACATTTATGCTCTGATGGAACTAGGAATGCGTTGCATTTCACTAAACAAAGGGTCCTTGATGATCATTAGCATTTCTTTCAAGTATTTGTAGTATAGTTGCTGAATAATGAGATGGTCTCTACATTTCATCCTAACAAGGCTCTACCTTTTGTTGCAATAACTCATTCACACTTTAATGATCTTGAAAATAGCGTGTGTGCCCCTAGAACACAAGAGAGCGCATTTATACTCCCTTGGAACTAGGAATCTGTTTTATTTTGTTAAACAAGGAGTGTTTGATGATGACTAGCACTTCATTTCTTCCTAACAAGGCTCTACCATTTGTTGCAATAACTCATTCACACTTAATGATCTTAAAAAAAGCCTGTGTGCCCACAGCAGGCAATGTATTCATGGCAACAAGCACATTTATACTCTTTTGAAACTAGGAATCCATTGAATTTCATTAAACAAGGCGTTTGTGATGATAACTAGCATTTTTCTTAAGTATTTGCAGTATAGTTGTTGAATAATCAAACTATCTCTTCATTTCTTTCTAACAAGGCTCCACCTTTCATTCAAATAACTCATTCACATTTAATGATCTTGAAAGAAGCTTATGTGCCCAAAACAGGCAATATATTCGTGGCAAGAAGCACATTTATACTCCCTTAGAACTAGGAATTTGTTGAATTTCTGTAAACAAAGAGTGTTTGATGATGACTAGCATTTTTTTCAACTATTGTGGTATAGTTGCTGAATAATGAGACAATCTCTTCATTTCATCCAAGCAAGGCTCGACCTTTTGTTGCAATAACTCATTCAAAATTAATGATCTTGAAAATTAATGATATTGCCCACAACGAGCAATATATTCATGGCAACAAGCACATTTATACTCCTTTGGAACTAGGAATCTGTTGTATTTGTTATACAAGGAGTCTTTGATGATGACTAGCACTTCTTTCAAGTATCTGCTGTATAATTGCTGAATAATGAGTTTATGTCTTCATTTCATCCTAACAAGGCTCAACCTTTTGTTACAATAACTCATTGACACTTAATGATCTCGAGAATAGCTTGTGTGCACATAACAGGCAATATATTCATGGCAACAAGCACATTTATACTCCCTTGGAACTAGGAATCTGTTGCATTTCATTAAACAAGGAGTCCTTGATGATTACTAATATTTCTTTCAAGTATTTGCAGTATAGTTGCTGAATAATGAGACCGTATCTTCATTTCTTCTTAACAAGGCTCCATTCTTTTGTTGCAATAACTCATTCACACTTAATGATCTTAAAAAATAGCCTGGGTGCCTCACAACAAGCTAATATAATTTTATGGGCAACAAGCACATTTATTACTCCCTTGGAATTAGGAATCCATNACTTCCTTTGAACTTGGAATTTCTTGAATTTCATTAAATAAGGAGTCTTTGAAATGACTAGCATTTCTTTTAAGTATTTGCTATATAATTGCTGAATAATGAGACCATCTCTTCATTTCTTCCTAACAAGGTTTCACCTTTTGTTGCAATAACTCATTCACACTTAGTGATCTTGAAAATATCTTGTGTCCCACGAACAGACAATATATTCATGACAACAAGTACATTTATACTCCCTTGGAATAAGAATTCGTTGAATTTCATTAAATAGAAGTGTTTGATGATGACTATCATTTGTTTCAAGTATTTGTTGTATAATTGCTGAACAATGACATCATTTCTCGATTTCTTCATAACAAGGTTCCACCTTTTGTTGCAATGACTCATTCACACTTAATGATCATGAAAATAGCTTATGTGCCCACAATAGGGAAAATATTCGTGGCAAAAAAAACATCCTCACTCTCTTGGAACTAGGACTTTGTTGAATTTCCTTAAACATGGAGTCTCCCATGATGACTATCATTGCTTTTGCGTATTTGCAAAATAGTTGCTGAATAATGAGACCATTTCTTCATTTCTTCCTAACAAGGATCCACTTTTGTTGAAATAACTCATTCACACTTCATGATCTTGAAAATAGCTTGTGTGCCCACAACAAGTGATATATTCATGGCAACAAACACATGTATACTCCTTTGGAACTAGGAATCCATTGAATTTCATTAAACAAGAAATCTTTGATGATGGCTAGCATTTCTTTCATGTATTTGCAATATATTTGTTGAATATTGAGACCGTCTCTTCATTTCTTCCTAACAAGACTCTACCTTTTGTCGCAATAACTCATTCAAACTTAATGATCTTGAAAGTAGCTTTTATGCCCACAACAGGCAATATATTATTGTCAATGAGCACATTTACACTCCGTTGGAACTAGAACTCCTTTGAATTTCATTAAACAAGCAGTCATTGATGATGACTAACATTTCTTTCAAGTATTTGCAAAATAGTCATTGAATAATGAGACTGTCTCTTCATTTCTTCCTAACAAGGCTCCACCTTTTATTACAATAACTCATTCACACTTAATGACCTTGAAAATAAATTGTGTGCCCATAACAAGAAATTTATTCATGGCAATGAGCACATTTATACTCCCTAGGAAACTAGGAATCTATTGAATTTCATTAAACAAGCAATCTTTGATGATGACTAGCACTTCATTCAAGTATTTACGATATAGTTCTTGAATAATGAAACTGTCTCTTCATTTCTTCCTAACAAGGCTTGACCTTTTGTTGCAATAACTCATTCACAATTCATGATCTTGAAAATAGCTTGTGTGCACACAATATGCAATATATTCTTGGCAAAAAACACATTTACACTCCCTTGGAGCAAGGAATCCATTGAATTTCATTAAACAAGAAGTATTTGATGATGTCTAGCATTTCTGTAGTGTATTTGTAGTATAGTTGTTGAATAATGAGACCATCTCTTCATTTCTTCCTAAGAAGACTCGACCTTTGGTTGTAATAACTCATTCAAACTTAAAGATCTTGTAAATAGCTTATGTGCCCACAACAGGCAATATATTCATGGCAACAAGCACATTTATATTCCCTTGCAACTAGGAATGCATAGCATTTCATTAAACAAGGAGTCCTTCATGATGACTAGCATTTCTTTCAAGTATTTGGAGTATAATTGCTGAATAATGAGACTATCTCTTCATTTCTTCCTAACAAGGCTCGACCTTTTGTTGCAATAACTCATTCACAATTCATGATCTTGAAAATAGCTTGTGTGCACACAACAAGCAATATATTCTTGGCAAAAAACACATTTACACTCCCTTAGAGCAAGGAATCCATTGAATTTCATTAAATAAGAAGTATTTGATGATGTCTAGCATTTCTGTAATGTATTTGTAGTATAGTTGTTGAATAATGAGACCATCTCTTTATTTCTTCCTAAGAAGGATCGACCTTTGGTTGCAATAACTCATTCAAACTTAAAGATCTTGTACATAGCTTATGTACCCACAATAGGCAATATATTCATGGCAACAAACACATTTATATTCCCTTGGAACTAGGAATGTGTAGCATTTCATTAAACAAGGAGTCCTTGATGATGCTAGCATTTCTTTCATGTATTTGCAGTATAGTTGCTGAATAATGAGGCCATCTCATCATTTCTTCCTAACAAGGTTCCACCTTTCTTGCAATAACTCATTCACACTTAATGATGTTAAGAATAGCTTGTGTACCCACAACAGGCAATATATTCATGACAACAAGCACATTTATATTCCCTTGGAACTAGGAATGCATAGTATTTCATTAAACAAAGAGTCCTTGATGATGACTAGCATTTCTTTCAAGTATTCGGAGTATAGTTGCTGAATAAGGAGACTGTGTCTTCATTTCTTCCTAACAAGGCTTGACCTTTTGGTGCAATAACTCATTCACAATTCATGATCTTGAAAATAGCTTGTGTGCACCCAACAAGCAATATATTCTTGGCAAAAAACACATTTACACTCCCTTGGAGCAAGGAATCCATTGAATTTCGTTAAACAAGAAGAATTTGATGATGTCTAGCATTTCTTTCATGTATTAGTAGTATAGTTGCTGAATAATAAGACCATCTCTTTATTTCTTCCCGAGAAGGCTCGACCTTTGGTTGTAATAAGTCATTCAAACTTAAAGATCCTGTAGATAGCATGTTTGCCCACAACAAGCAATATATTCATGGCAACAAGCACATTTGGAACTAGGAATCCATTCCATTTCATTAAACAAGGAGTCCTTGATGATGACTAGCATTTCTTTCATGTATTTGCAGTATAGTTGCTGAATAATGAGGCCATCTCATCATTTCTTCCTAACAAGGTTCCATCTATGTTGCAATAACTCATTTCACACTTAATGATGTTGAGAATAGCTTGTGTGCCCACAACAGGCAATATATTCATGACAACAAGCACATTTATATTCCCTTGGAATTAGGAATGTGTAGCATTTCATTAAACAAGGAGTCCTTGATGATGACTAGCATTTCTTTCAAGTATTTGCAGTATAGTTGCTGAGAAATGAGGCCATCTCATCATTTCTTCCTAACAAGGCTCCACCTTTTGTTGCAATAACTCATTCACACTTAATGATCTTGAAATTAGCTTGTGTGCCCAGAATAGGCAATATATTCATGGCACCTAGCACATTTATATTATCTTGGAACTAGGAATCCGTTGAATTTCATTAAACAATGAGTCTCTGATGATGACTGACATTTCTTTCAAGTATTTTTGGTATAATTGCTGAATAATGAGACCGTCTCCTCATTTCCTCAAAAGAAGGCACTGCCTTTTGTGGGAATAACTAATTAACACTTAATGATCTTGAAAGTTGCTCATGTGCCCACAATAGGCATTATATTGATTTCAACAACCACTTTTAGGATCCCTTGGAACTAGGAATTTGTTGAATTTCATTAAATAAGGAGTCTTTGGTGATGACTAGCATTTCTTACAAGAATTTTCTTCTTAATTATAGACTAATGGGACTATCTTTTGATTTCTTCCTAATAATGCTCCACCTTTTGTTGTAATAACTCATTCACACTTAATGATCTTGAAAATAGCATGTGCGCCCACAACAAGCAATATATTCATGGCAACAAACACATTTATATTTGCTTTGAACTAGGAACCCGTTGAATTTCATTAAACAAGAAGTTTTTCATGATGAGTAGCATTTCTTTCAAGTATCTATTGTATAATTGCTGAATAATCAGACCGTGTCTTCAGTTCTGCCTAACAAGGCTTGACCTTTTGTTGTAATAACTCCTTTACGCCTAATGATCTTGAGAATAGCTTGTGCGCCCATAAGAGGCAATATATTCAGGCAATAAACACATTTATACTCCCTTGCAACTAAGAATCCATTGAATTTCATTAAACAAGAAGTCCTTGATGATGACTAGCATTTCTTTCAAGTATCTATTATATAATTGTTGTATAATGAGACTGTGTCATAATTTCTTCCTAACAAGGCTCCACCTTTTGTTGCAATAACTCATTCACACTTAATGATCTTGAAAATAGCTTGTGTGCCCACAATAGGCAATATATTCAAGGCAATAAGCACATTTATACTCCCTTGGAACTAGGAATCTGTTGAATTTTATTAAACAAGGAGTCTTTGATTATGCCTGGCATTTGTTTTCAAGAATTTATGGTGCAGTTGCAAAAAAATGAGATTGTTTCTTCATTTCTTCCAAGCAAGGCTCCACCTTTTATTGCAATAACTCATTCACACTTAATGATCTTGAAAATAGGTTGTGTGCCCAGAATGAGCAATATATTCATGGAACTAGGAATCCATTGCATTTCATTAAAAAAGGAGTCTTTGATGATGATTAGCATTTCTTTCATGTATTTGCAGAATAGTTGCTGAACAATAAGACCGTCTCTTCACTACCTCCTAACAAGGCTCCACCTTTTGTTGCAACAACTCATTCACACTTCATGATCTTAAAAATAGTTTGTGTGCCCACAAGCACATTGATACTCTCTTGGAACTCAAAATCCATTGAATTTCATTAAATAAGGAGTTTTTGATGATGACTACTATTTCTTTCCAGTATTTGTGGTATAGTTGCTGAATAATGAGACCCTTTCTTCATTTCTTCCTAACAAGTTCCCAACTTTTGTTGCAATAACTCATAACCACTTAATGATCTTCAAAATAGTTTCTGTAACCACAATAGGCAATATATTCAACGCAATAAGCACTTCTAGGATCCCTTGGAATTAGGAATCCATTAAATTTCATTAAACAATCAGTCTTTGATGATGACTAGCATTTCTTTCCAGTATTTATTGTATAGTTGCGGAATAATGACACCACCTCATCATTTCTTCCTAACAAGACTCCACCTTTTATTGCAATAACTCATTCACACTTAATGATCTTGAAAATAGCTTGTGTGCCCACAAGCACATTGATCCTCCCTTGGAACTCAAAATCCATTGAATTTCATTAAACAAGGAGTCTTTGATGATGACTACCATTTCTTTGCAGTACTTGCAGTATAGTTGCTGAATAATGAGACCCTCTCTTCATTTCTTCCTAACAAGGCTTTAACTTTTGTTGCAATAACTCATAACCACTTAATGATCTTCAAAATAGTTTGTGTAGCCACAACAAGCAATATATTCAAGGCAACAAGCACTTCTAGGATCCCTTGGAACTAGGAATCCATTGAATTTCATTAAACAAGGAGTCTTTGACGATGACTAGCATTTCTTTCCAGTATTTGCCGTATAGTTACTGAATAATGACACCGTCTCATTATTTCTTCCTAACAAGGCTCCACCTTTAGTTGCAATAACTCATTCATACTTAATGATCTTGAAAATAGCTTATGTGCACATAACAAGGAGTATCTTCTTGGCAAAAAGCACATTTACATTCCCTTGGAACTAGGAATGCGTTGCATTTCATTAAACAGGGAGTCCTTGATGATGACTAGCATTTCTTTGAAGTATTTGGAGTATAGTTGATGAATAATGAGATTGTCTCTTCATTTCTTTCTAACAAGGCTGCACCTTTTGTTGCAATAACTCATTCACACTTAGTGATCTTGAAAATAGCTTGTGTGCCCACAATAAGTAATATATTCAGGGCCACAAGCTCATTTATACTTCCTTGGAACTAGGAATTTGTTGAATTTTATTAAACAAGTAGTCTTTGATTATGACGAGCATTTTTTTCAAGAATTTGCAATACAATTGTGGAATAATGAGACTGTCACTTCATTTCTTCCAAGCAAGGCTCTACCTTTTGTTGCAATAACTCATTCACACTTAATGATCTTGAAAATAGCTTGTGTGCCCTAAATAAGCAATATATTCACGGCAAGAAGCACATTTACACTCCCTTAGAATTAGGAATCTTTGATGATGACTAGCATTTCTTTCAAGTATTTGCAGAATAGTTGCTGAATACTGAGACCGTCTCTTCATTGCCCCCTAACAAGGCTCCCCCTAATGAGACCATCTTTTGATTTCTTCCTAACAATGTTCCACTTTTGTTGCAACAACTCATTCACACTTAATGATCTTGAGAAGAGCCTATGTGCCCACAACAAGCAATATATTCGTGGCAACAAGCAGATTTATGCTCCCTTGGAACTTGGAATCTATTGCATTTCATTAAACAAGGAGTCCTTGATAATTACTAGCTTTTCTTTCAAGTATTTACGGTATAGTTGCTGAATAATGAGACCGTCTCTTGATTTCTTCCTAACAAGGATCCACCTTTTGTAGCAATAACTTATTCACACTTAATGATCTTGAAAATAGCTTGTGTGCCCACAACAAGCAATATATTCATGGCAACAAACACATTTATACATAGTTGGAACAAGAAATCCATTGAATTTTATTAAACAAGGTGTTTTTGATTATGCCTAGCATCTTTTTCAAGAATTTACAGTACTGTTGCAGAATAATGAGACTGTCTCTTTATTTCTTCCAAGCAAGTCTCCACCTTTTGTTGCAATAATTCATTCACACTTAAAGATCTTGAAAATAGCTTGTCTACCTAGAACAGACAATATATTCATGGCAAGAAGCACATTTATATTCGCTTGGAACTAGGAATTGTTTGAATTTCATTAAACAAGGCATTTTAGATGATGACTAGCATTTCTTTCAACTATTTAAGACCGTCTCTTCGTTTCTTCCTAATAAGGCTCCACCTTTTGTTGCAATAACTCATTCACACTTAATGATCTTCAGAAGAGCTTGTGTGCCCACAACAGGCAGTATATTTGTGGCAACAAGCAGATTTATACTCCCTTGGAACTTGGAATCCATTGCATTTCATTAAACAAGGAGTCCTTGATAATTACTAGCTTTTTTTTCAAGTGTTTATGGTATAATTGCTGAATAATGAGACTGTCTTTTGATTTCTTCCTAACAAGGATCCACATTTTGTAGCAATAACTCATTCACACTTAATGATCTTGAAAATAGCTTGTGTGCCCACAACAGCCAATATATTCAGGACAACAAGCACATTTATACTCCTTGGGAACTAGGAATTCATTGAATTTTATTAAATAAGTAGTTTTTGATTATGACGAGCATTTTTTTCAAGAATTTGCGATACAGTTCTAGAATAATGAGACTGTCTCTTCATTTCTTCCAAGCAAGGCTCCACCTTTTGTTGTAATAACTCATTCACACTTAATGATCTTGAAAATAGCTTATGTGCCCTAAATAAGCAATATATTCACAGCAAGAAGCACATTTATACTCCTTTAGAACTAGGAATCTTTGATGATGACTAGCATTTCTTTCGAGTATTTGCAGAATAGTTGCTGAATAATGAGACTGTCTCTTTATTACCCCCTAACAAGGCTCCCTCTTTTGTTGCAACAACTCATTCACACTTGATGATCTTAAAAATACCCTCTGTGCCCACAACACACAATATATTCATGACCACAATCACATTTATACTCTCTTGCAACTAGGAATTCATTGAATTTCATTAAACAAGAAGTCTTTGATGATGACTAGCATTTTTTTCAAGTATCTGCTGTATAATTGCTGAATAATGAGACCGTGTCATAATTTCTTCCTAACAAAGCTCCACCTTTTGTTGTAATAACTTATTCGCACTTAATGATCTTGAAAATAGCTTGTGTGCCCATAACAAGCAATATATTCATGGCAACAAGCACATTTATACACAGTTGGAACAAGGGATTTGTTGGATTTTATTAAACAAAGAGCTTTTTATTATGCCTAACATTTTTTTCAAGAATTTGCGGTACTGTTGTGGAATAATGAGACTATCTCTTCATTTCTTCCAAGCAAGTCTCTGCCTTTTGTTGCAATAACTCATTCATACTTAAAGATCTCGAAAATAGCTTGTTTGCCTAGAATAGACAATATATTCACGGCAAGAAGCACATTTATACTTGCTTGGAACTAGGAATCCTTTGAATTTCATTAAACAAGGCGTCTTATATGATGACTAGCATTTTTTTCAACTATTTGCGGTATAGTTGCTGCATGATGAAATTGTCTCTTTGTTTCTTCCTAATAAGGCTCCACCTTTTGTTGCAACAACTAATTCACACTTAATGATCTTAGGAAGAGCTTATATGCCCACAACAGGCAATATATTCATGGCAACAAGCGGATTTATACTCCCTTGGAACTTGGAATCCATTGCATTTCATTAAACAAGGAGTCCTTGATAATTACTAGCTTTTCTTTCAAGTATTTATGGTATAGTTACTGAATAATGAGACTATATCTTGATTTATTCCTAACAAGGATCTATTTTTTGTTCCAATAACTCATTCATACTTAATGATCTTGAAAATAGCTTGTGTGCCCATAACAACCAATATATTCAGGGCAACAAGCACATTTATACTCCCTTGAAATTAGGAATTTGTTGAATTTTATTAAACAAGCAATCTTTGATTATGACGAGCATTCTTTTCAAGAATTTGTGGTACAGTTGCAGAAAAATTAGACTATCTCTTCATTTCTTCTAAGCAAGGCTCCACCTTTTGTTGCAATAACTCATCACATTTAATGATCTTAAAAATAGCTTGTGTGCCTAGAATAGGCAATATATTCAGGGCAATAAGCATATACTCCCTTTGAACTAGGAATCTTTGATGAGGACTAGCATTTCTTTCAAGTATTTGCAGAATAGTTGCTGAATAATGAGACCGTGTCTTCATTACCCCTTAACAAGGCACCCCCTTTATTTGCAACAAGTCATTCACACTTAATGATTTTGAAAATAGCCTTTGTGCCCGCAACACGCAATATATTCATGACAACAATCACATTTATATTCTCATGGAACAAAGAATCCATTGAATTTTATTAAAAAAGGAGACTTTGATGATGACTAACATTTCTTTCAACTATTTGAGGTATAATTGTTGAATAATGAGATCATCTTTTCATTTCTTCCTAACAAGGATCAACCTTTTGTTGCAATAACTCATTCACACTTAATGATCTTAAAAATAGCTTGTGTGCCCACAACAGGCACTACATTCATGGCAACAAAAATATTTATCATCCTTCAAAAATTGGAAACTTTTGAAATTCATTAAATAAGAAGTCTTTGATGATGACTAGAATTTCTTTCAAGTATCTTCTGTATAATGGTTGAATAATGAGACGGTGTCTTCATTTATTCCTAACAAAGCTCCACCTTTTGTTGTAATTACTCATTCAAATTTAATGATCTTGAAAATAGCTTGTGTGCCCACAATAACTAATATATTCATGGCAACAAACACATTTATACCCCCTTGGAACTAGGAATTTGTTGAATTTCATTAAACAAGAAGTCTTTGATGACAACTAGCATTTCTTTCAACTATCTGCTGTATCATCGCTAAATAATGAGATCTTGTCATCATTTCTTCCTCATAAGGCTCCACCTATTGTTGCAATAACTCATTCATAATTAACGACCTTGACAAGAGCCTGTGTGCCCATAACAGGCAATATATTCTTGGCAACACGCACATTTATACTCTCTTGGATCTTGGAATCTCTTGCATTTCATTAAACAAGGAGTCCTTGATGATGACTAGCATTTCTTTCAAGTATTTGCAGTATAGTTGCTGAATAATTAGACCATCTCTTGATTTCTTCCTAACAAGGATCCACCTTTTGTTGCAATAACTCATTCACACTTAATGATCTTGAAAATAGCTTGTGTGCCCACAATAGGCAATATATTCAGGGCAATAAGCACATTTATACTCACTTGGAACTTGGAATCTGTTGCATTTCATTGAACAAGGTGTCTTTGATGATTACTAGAATTTCTTTCGTGTATTTGTGGTATAGTTGCTGAATAATGAGACCGTCTCTTCATTTCTTCCGAACTAGGCTCCAACTTTTGTTGTAATAACTCATTCAAACTTAATGATCTTGAAAATAGTTTGTTTTCCCACAACAAGCAATATATTCATGGCAATAAACACATTTATACTCCCTTAGATCTAGGAATCCCTCAAATTTCATTAAACAAAAAGTCTTTGATGATGACTAGCATTTCTTTCATGTTTTTACAGTATAGTTGCAGAATAATGAGACTATCTCTTCATTTCTTCCCAACAAGGCTCCACCTTTTGTTGCAATAACTCATTCATGCTTAATGATCTTGAAAATACCTTATGTGCCCACTACATGTGATATATTTATGGCAACAAGCATATTTAAACACTCTTGGAACTAGAAATCAATTGAGCTTCATTAAGAAATGAGTCTTTGATAATGACTAGAATTTCTTTTAAGTATTTGCGGTATAGTTGTTGAATAATAAGACAATCTCTTCATTTCCTCCTAACAAGGCTCACCTTATGTTGCTATACATCACTCACACTTAATGATCTTGAAAATAGCTTGTGTGCCCACAACAGGCAATCTATTTATGGCAACAAGCACATTTATACTCTCTTGGAAATAGGAATCAGTTGAATTTCATTAAAAAAGGAGTCTTTGATGATCACTAGCATTTCCTTCAAGTATTAATGGTATAGTTGCTGAATAATGAGACCGTCTGTTCATTTCCTCCTAACAAGGCTCCACCTTTTGTTGCAATTTTTCATTCATACTTAATGATCTTGAAAATAGCTTGTGTGCCCACAATAGGCAATATATTCATGGCAACTAGCACATTTATACACCCCTAGAACTAGGAATCCATTGCATTTCATTAAACTATAAGTCTTTAATAATGACTAGTATTTCTTTCAAGTATTTGTTGCATCATTGCTGAATGATGAGACCGTGTCACCATTTCTTCCTAGCAAGGCTCCACCTTTGTTGCAATAACTCATTCGCTCATAATGATCTAGATAATAGCTTATAGGGCTACAACGGGCAATATATTCATGGCTACAAGCACATTTATACTCCCTTGGAACTAGGAATCCATTGCAATTCATTAAACAATGAGTCTTTGATGATTATTAGCATTTCTTTCAAATATTTGTAGTATAGTTGTGGAATAATGAAACCGTCTCTTCATTTGCTCCTAAAAAGGCTCCACCTTAATGATCTTAATGATCTTGAAAATAGCTTGTGTGTCCATAACAAGCAATATATTCATGACAACAAACATATTTATACACCCTTAGAACTAGAAATCTGTTGAATTTCATAAAACAAGAAGACTTTAATGATGACTAGCATTTTTTTCAAGTATCCGCTGTATAATTGCTGAATAATGAGACTGTGTCTTCACTTCTTCCTAACAAAGCTCCACCTTATGTTGCAATAACTTGTGTGCCCATGACAGGCAATATATTCATGGCAATAAGCACATTTATACTCTCTTGGAACTAGGAATCCGTTGTATTTCTTTAAACAATGAGTCCTTGATGATTATTAACATTTCTTTCAAGTATTTGCAGTATAGTTGCTGCATAATGAGACCGTCTATTCATT
Organism: Bruguiera gymnorhiza; assembly: GCA_020883675.1. Taxonomy (NCBI): domain Eukaryota; kingdom Viridiplantae; phylum Streptophyta; class Magnoliopsida; order Malpighiales; family Rhizophoraceae; genus Bruguiera; species Bruguiera gymnorhiza. The sequence continues at coordinate 68,776 of JAIRCJ010000125.1, forward strand.
TGTTACTAAAAAGGCTCCACCTTTTGTTGCCATAACTCATTCACACCTAATGATCTTGAAAATAGCATGTATGCCCACAGCAGGCAAAATACTCATGGCAATAAAGACATTTACACTTCTTTAATGATGACTAGCATTTCTTTCAAGTATTTCTGGTATAGTTGTAGAATAATGAGACCATCTATTCATTTGTTCCTAAAAAGTCTTTTGCCATAACTCATTCACACCTAATGATCTTGAAAATAGCATGTGTGCCCACAACAGGCAAAATACGCATGGCAACAAACACATTTACACTTCCTTGATGATGACTACCATTTCTTTCAAGTATTTCTAGTATAGTCGCAGAATAATGAGACCATCTCTTCATTGCTTCTAAACAAGGCTGCACCTTTTGTTGCAATAACCCATTCACACTTAATGATCTTAAAAATAGCTCGTGTGCCAACAATAGGCAATATATTCACAACAACAAGCACATTTGTACTCCTTTGAAACTAGGTATCTGTTAAACTTCATTAAACAAGGAGTCTTTGATAATGACCAGCATTTCTTTCAAGTCTTTGTGGTATAGTTGCTGAAAAATGAGACCATCTCTTCATTTCATCCAAACAAGGCACAACCTTTGTTGCAATAACTCATTCACACTTAATGATCTTGAAAATAGCTTGTGTGCCCACGACAAGCAATATATCCATGGCAACAAGCACATTTATACTCCCTCGGAACTAGGAATCCGTTGAATTTCATTAAATAAGAAGTCTTTGATGATGACTAACATTTCTTTCAAGTATCTGTTGTATAATTGGTGACGAATGAGGCTATGTCCTCATTTCTTCCTAACAAGGCTCTACCTTTATTGCAATAACTCATTCACACTTAATGATCTTGATAATAGCCCGTGTCCCCATAACAGGCAATATATTCTTGGCAACAACCACATTTATACCCCCTTGGAACTAGGAATCCATTGCATCTCCTTACAGAAGGAGTCCTTGATGATGACTAGCATTTCTTTGAAGTACTTGCAGTATAGTTGCAGAATAATGAGACTGTCTCTTGATTTTTTCCAAACAAGGCTGCACCTTTTGTTGCAATGATCCATTCACACTTAATGATTTTGAAAATAGCTTGTGTGCCCACAACAGGCAATATAATCATGGCAACAAGCACATTTATACTGCCTTGGAACGAAGAATCCATTGCATTTCATTAAACAAGGAGTCCTCAAGGATTACTAGCATTTCTTTAAAGTATTTGCAGCATAGTGGCTAAATAAGGAGATCCTCTCGACATTTCTTCCAAACAAAGCTCCAACTTTTGTTGCAATAACTGATTCACATTTAATGATCTTGAAAATAGCTTGTATGCCCACAACAGGCAATATATTCATGGCAACAAAAACATTTATACTCCCTTAGAACTAGGAATCCGTTGAATTTCATTAAACAAGGAGTCTTTGATGATGACTAGCTTTTCATTTGAGTATTTGCAGCATAGTTGCTGAAGAATGAGACTGTCTCTTCACTTCTTCCTAATAAGACTCCACCTTTTGTTGCAATAACTCATTCACACTAAATAATCTTGAAAATAGCTTGTGTGCTGACAGCAGCCAATATGTTCATGATGACAAACACATTTACACTCCCTTGGAACTAGGAATTCATTGGATTTCATTAAACAAGGAGTCTTTGATGATGACTCACATTTCTTTCAAGTATTTGCTGTATAATTGCTGAATAATGAGACCACCTCTTCATTTCTTCCTAACAAGGCTCCTCCTTTTGTTGCAATAACTCATTCACTCTTAGTGATCTTAAAAATAGCTTGTGTGCCCATAACAAGCAATATATTCAGGGCAACAAGCATATTTATACTCCTTTGGAACTAGGAATCTATTGAATTTCATTAAACAATAAGTCTTTGATGATGACTCACATATCTTTCAAGTATTTGCTCTATAATTGCTGAATAATGAAACTGTCCATTCATTTCTTCCAAACAAGACTCCATCTTTTGTTGCAATAACTCATTCACACTTAATGATCTAGAAAATAGCCTGTGTGCCCATAACCGGCAATATATTCATGGCAACAAGCACATTTATACTCCATTGGAACTAGGAATCCGTTGAATTTCATTAAACAAGAAGTCCTTGATGATGACTACAATTTCTTTCAAGTACTTGCGGTATAGTTGTTGAATAATGAGGCCATCTCTTCATTTCTTCCTCGCATAGCTCCACCTTCTCTTGCAATAACTCATTCATGCTTAATGATCCTAAAAGTAGCCTCTGTGCCCACAAGAGGTAATATATTCATGGCAACAAGCACATTTTCACTCCCTTGGAACTAGGAATCCAATGAATTTCTTTAAACAAGGAGTCTTTGATGATGACTGGCATTTCTTCCAAATATTTGCAGTATAGTTGCTGAATAATGAGATTGTCTCTTCATTTCATCCTACCAAGGCTCCACCTTTTGTTGCAATAACTCATTCATACTCAATGATCTTGAAAATAGCTTGAGTGCCCACAATAGGCACTATATTCATGGCAACAACCACATATATACTCCCATTGAAATAGGAACCCATTGAATTTCACTAAAGAAGGAGTCTTTGATGATGATTGGCATTTCTTTCGAGTATTTTCAGTATAATTGCTAAATAATGAGATTGTCTCTTCATTTCATCCTACCAAGGCTCCACCTTTTGTTGCAATAACTCATTCACACTAAATGATCTTGAAAATAGCTTGTGCACTCACAACAGGCATTATATTCATGACAATAAGTACATTTGTACTCCTTTGGAACTAGGAATCCATCAAATTTCATTAAACAAGGAGTCTTTGATGATGACTAACATTTCTTTCAAATATTTGCAGTATTGTTGCTGAATAATGAGATTGTCTCTTCATTTCGCAATAACTCATTCACACTTAATGATCTTGAAAATAGGTTGTGTGCCCATAATAGGCAATATATTCATGGCAACAACCACATTTATACTCCTTTGGAAAAAGGAATTTGTTGAATTTCACTAAATAAGGTGTCTTTCATAATGACTAGCATTTCTTTCTCTTATTTGCACTATAATTGGTAAATAATGAACCCATCTCTTCATTTCTTCCTAACAAGGCTCCACCATTTCTTACAATAACTCATTCACACTTAATGAACTTGGAAATAGCTTGTGTGTTCACAATAAGTAAAATGTCCATGCCAACAAACACATTTACACTCCCTTGGAAATAGGAATTTGTTGAATTTCATTAAACTAGGAGTTTTTGATGATGACTAGCATTTTGTTCAACTATTTGTTGTATAATGGATGAATAATGAGTCCCTCTCTTCATTTCTTCCAAACAAGGCTCCACCATTTGTTGCAATAACTCATTCACACTTACAGAACATCAAAATAGATTGTGTGTTCACGACAAGTAAAATATTAATGGCAACAAACACATTTAGACTCCCTTGGAAATAGAAATTTGTTGAAATTCAATAAATAAGGAGTCTTTGATGATAACTAGCATTTCTTTCAACTATTTGCAATATTGTTGCTAAGTAATGAGATTTTCTCTTCATTTCATCCTACCAAGGCTCCACCTTTTGTTGCAATAACTCATTCCTACTTAATGATCTTGAAAATAGCATGAGTGCCCATATCAGGCAATAAATTCATGACAACAACCCACATTTATACTCACTTTGAAATAGGAACCCATTGAATTTCACTAAAGAAGGAGTCTTTGGTGATGACTGGCATTTCTTTCAAGTATTTTTGGTATAATTGCTGAATAATGACACCGTCTCTTCATTTCATCCCACCAAGGCTCCAACTTTTGTTGCAATAACTCATTCACACTTAATGATCTTGAAAATAGCTTGTGTGCCCACAACAAGGATTATATTCATGACAACAAGTACATTGGTACTCCTTTGGAACTAGGAATCCGTTGAATTTCATTAAACATTGAGTCTTTGATGATGACTAACATTTCTTTCAAATATTTGCTGAATAATGAGATTGTCTATTCATTTCATCCTACCAGGGCTCCACCTTTTGTCACAATAACTCATTCACACTTAATGATCTTGAAAATAGCTTGTGTGCCCACAATAGGCAATATATTCATGACAACAACCACATTTATACTCCCTTGGAAAAAGGAATCCGTTGAATTTCACTAAACAAGGAGTCTTTAATGATGACTAGCATTTCTTTCAAGTATTTTTGGTATAATTGTTGAATAATGACACCATCTCTTCATTTCCTCCTAACAAGCCTCCTCCTTTTGTTACAATAACTAATTTGCACTTAATGATCTTGAAAATAGCTGAATAATGAGACTGTCCCTTCATTTTTTCCTATCAAGGCTCCAACTTTTGTTGTAATAACTCATTCACACTTAATGATCTTGAAAATAGCGTGTATGGCCACAACAGGCAATATATTCATGACAACTAGCACATTTATGCTCCCTCGGAACTAGGAATCCGTTGAATTTCATTAAACAAGAAATCTTTGATGATGACTAGCATTTTTTTTAAGTATCTACTGCATAATTGTTGATTAATGTGACCGTGTCATCATTTCTTCCTAGCAAGGCTCAACCTTTGTTGCAATAACTCATTCACACATATTGATCATGAAAATAGCTTGTGTGTCCACAATAGGCAATATATTTATGGCAACAAGCACATTTATACTCCATTAGAACTAGGAATCCATTGCATTTCATTAAACAATGAGTCTTTGATAATGACTAGCATTTCTTTCATGTATTTGCAAAGTATTTATTGAATAATGAGACCGCCTCTTCATTTCTTCCTGACAAGGCTCCACCTTGTGTTGAAATAACCCATTCATACATAATGATCTTGAAAATAACCTATGTGCCCACAACAGACAATATATTCATGGCAACAACCACATTATACTCCTTAGGAACTAGGAATCCATTGAATTTTATTAAACAAGAAGTCTTTGATGATGACTAGCATTTCTTTCCTGTATTTGCTATATAATTGCTAAATAATGAGACCGTGTCTTAATTTCATCTTAACAGGTCCGTTGAATTTCATTAAACAAGGAGTCTATGATGATGACTAGCATTTCTTTCACGTATTTGCCGTATAATGGCTGAATAATGAGACCGCTTCTTCATTTCTTCCTAGCAAGACTCCATCTTACGTTACAATAACATATCCATACCTAATGATCTTGAAAGTAGCTTATGTGCCCACTACAGGCAATATTTTCATGGCAACAAGCACATTTGTGCTCCTTTGGAACCAGGAATCCATTGAATTTCATTAAACAAAGAGTCTTTAATGATGACTAGAATTTCTTTCAAGTCTTTGCAGTATAGTTGCTGAATAATGAGGCCGTCTCTTCATTTCTTGCTAACAAGGCTCCACCATTTGTTGCAATAACTCATTCACGCTTAATGATCTTGAAAATAGCTTGTGTGCCCACAATAGGCAATATATTCATGGCAACAAGCACATTTATACTCCCTTGGAACTAGAATCCATTGAATTTCATTAAACATGGTGTCCTTGATGATAATTAGCATTTCTTTCAAATATTTGCTGTATAATTGCTGAATAATGAGACTGTTTCTTCATTTGCTCCTAACAAGACTCCATCTTACATTGCAATAACTAATTCACATTTAATGATCTTGAAAATAGCTTGTCTAACCACTACAAGCAATATATTCATGGCAACAAGCACATTTGTACTCCTTTAGAACTAGGAATCCGTTGAATTTCATTAAACAAAGAGTCTTAAAAATGACTAGAATTTCTTTCAAGTATTTGCGGTATAACTGCTAAATAATGAGAGCGTCTCTTCATTTGTTCCTAAGAAGGCTCCACCTTTAGTTGCAATAATTCATTCACACCTAATGAACTTGAAAATAGATTGTGTGCTCGCAACAAGCAATATATTCATGGCAACAAGCACATTTATACTCCCATGGAACTAGGAATCCATTACATTTTATTAAACAAGAAGTCTCTAATGATGACGAGCATTTCGTTCAAGTATTTGCGATATAATTGGTGAATAATAAGACCTTCTCTTCATTTCTTCCTAACAAGCTTCCACCTTTTGTTTCAATAACTCATTCACACTTAATGATTTTGAATATACCTTGTGTGCCCACAAGAGGCAATATATTTATGGAAACTAGCAGATTTATACTCCCTTGGAACTAGGAATCCGTTGAATTTCATTAAAGAAGGAGTCTTTGCTGATGACTAGCACTTCTTCTAGAATTTGCTCTACAATTGCTGAATAATGAGACCATCCCTTCATTTCTTCCTATCAAGGCTCCAACTTTTGTTGAAATAACTCATTCACACTTAATGATCTTGAAAATAGCTTGTGTGGCCACAACAAGCAATATATTCATTGCAACAAGCACACTTATACTCCTTTTGAACTAGCAATCTGTTGAATTTCATTAAACAAGGAGTCTTTGATCATGACTAGCATTTCTTTCAAGTATTTGGGATATAATTGGTGAATAATAACACCTTCTCTTCTTATCTTCCTAATAAGGCTCCACCATTTGTTTCGATAACTCATTCACACTTAAGGATCTTGAATATAGCTTTTGTGCCCACAATAGACAATATATTCATGACAACTAGCACAATTATACTCCCTTGGAACTAGGAATCCATTGAATTTTATTAAACAAGGAGTCTTCGATGATGACCACCATTTCCTTCAAGTGTTTGCTGTATAATTGCTGAATAATGAGACCATCTCTTCATTTCTTCCTAACAATGCTCCACCTTTTGTTGCAATAACTAATTCACACTTAATGATCTTGAAAATATTTCTGTGGCCATAACAAGCAATATATTCATTACAACAAGCACATTTATACTCCCTTGGAACTAGCAATCTGTTGAATTTCATTAAATAAGGAGTCTTTGACAATGTCTAGGATTTCTTTTAAGTATTCACGATATAATTGGTGAATAATAAGACCTTCTCTTCATTTCTTCCTAACAAGGCTTCACCTTTTGTTTCGATAACTCATTCACACTTAATGATCTTGAATATAGCTTATGTGCCCACAATAGGTAATATATTTTTGACAACTAGTGCATTTATACTCCCTTAAAACTATGAATCCATTGAATTTCATTAAACAAAGAGTCTTTGATGATGACTAGCATTTCTTTCAAGTATTTCCTATATAATTGCTAAATAATCAGACTATCTCTTCATTTCTTCCTAACAATGCTTTGCCTTTCATTGCAATAACTCATTCACACTTAATGATCTTGAAAATAGCTTCTATGGTTGCAACAAGCAATATATTCATTGCAACAAGCACATTTATACTCCCATGGAACTATTAATTCATTGAATTTCATTAAATAAGGAGTCTTTGATGATAACTAACATTTCTTTCAAGTATTTGTGATATAATTGGTGCATAATAAGACCTTCTCTTCATTACTTCTTAACAAGACTCCACCTTTTGCTTTGATAACTCATTCACACATAATGATCTTAAATATAGCTTCTATGGCCACAATAGGCAATATATTCTTGACAACAAGCACATTTATGCTCCCTTGCAACTAGTAATCCGTTGAATTTCATTAAACAAGGAGTCTTTGATGATGACTACCATTTCTTTCAAGTGTTTGCTGTATAATTGCTGAATAATCAGACCATTTCATCATTTCTTCCTGACAACACTCTGCCTTTTGTTGGAATAACTCATTCACCCATAATGATGTTGAAAATACCTTCTGTGGTCACAACAGGCATATATTCATTGCAACAAGCACATTTATCCTCCCTTGGAACTAGTAAAAATTGAATTTCATTAAATAAGGAGTCTTTGATGATGACTAGCATTTCCTTCAAGTATTTGCGGTATAATTTGGTGATAATAAGACCTTTCTTCATTTCTCCCTAACAAGGCTCCACCTTTTGTTGATAACACATCACATTTAATGCTCTTGAATATTAGCTGTGTGTCCACAATGAGCAATATATTCATGACAATTGGTGCATTTATACTCCCTTAGTAACTCCGTTGAATTTCATTAAATAAGGAGTCTTTAATGATGACTAGCTTTTCTTTCAAGTATTTNTTGGGCTTTTTGGAATGTGCAATGGATCTCTTGCATCCATTGAAACTCTAGCTTTATGTTATTTGGCTTTCTGGAATGTGCAATGGACCACTTGCATCCTTTGAAGCCTTCCACCCATCATCTATATAGTTCTCATCAATAAAGTGTCAATGTGTATAAAAACTGAAAATGGGAAACTTGAGAGTTGGAATTGAAGGGATGGACGCATTATTCAGCAATTAAGAAGAGAGGATACATGTAAGAAATGCTAATATCATTCAAGGACACCTTGTTTAATCAAAATTCAATGGATTGTTGTTCCAAAGAGTATAGATTGTGCTTGTATCCATGAAATACTGCTTCTTTTTGCAATAGAAGCAATTTTCAAGTCCCATAAGTGTAAGGGGTTAGTAGAACAACAAATGCAGCCTTGAGAGGAGAAAAATGAAGGGATGACCTCATTATTCAGCAATTAAGAAGAGAATAGATGTTAGAAAATCATGATCATTGAGGACACCTTGATTAATCAAATTCAATGGGTTTTGATGTTCCAAAAGGAGTATTAAATGTACTTGTTTTCCTTTAATATACTGCTTTTTGGAATAGAAACGATTTCAGGTCCCATAAGTGTCAATTGTGATCACAACAACAAAATGCAGCCTTTGAAGGGAAAAATGAAGGGATGGCCTCATTATTCAGCAATTAAGAAGAGAAGAGATGTAAGAAATGCTAATGATCATCAAGGACACATGTTTTAATCAAATTCAATGGGTTTGATGTTCCAAAGGAGTAATAGATGTGCTTGTTTCGAAAGAATATACTGGTTCTTTTTGGAATAAAACGATTTTCAAGTTCCCATAAGTGTGAATCTGTGATTACAACAAAAAAATGCAGCCTTGAGAGGAGAAATGAACTGATGGCCTCATTATTTAGCAATTAAGAAGAAAAAATAGTGTAAGAAATGCTAATGATCATCAAGGACACTTGTTTAAATCAAAATGCAATGGGTTTGATTTCCAAAGGAGTATAGATGTGCTTGTTTCCATTTAATATACTGGTTCTTTTTGGAATAGAAGCGACTTTCAAGTCCCATAATTGTGAATGTGTTATTAAAAACAAAAAATGGAGCCTTAAGAGGTGGAATTGAAGGATGGACGCATTATTCAACAATTAAGAAGAGAATACATGTAAGAAATGCTAATGATCATCAAGAATACCTTGTTCAATCAAATTCAATGGGTTGTGATGTTCCAAAGGTGGATAGATGTGCTTGTTTCCATGAATATATTGGTTCTTTTTGGAATAGAAGCGATTTTCAAGCTCCATAAGTGTGAATGTGTTATTACAACAACAAATGCAGCCTTGAGGGGAGAAAATGAAGGGATGGCCTCATTATTCAACACTTAAGAAGAGAATACATGTAAGAAATGCTAATGATCATCAAGACACCTTGTTTAATCAAATGCAACGGGTTTGATGTTCCAAAGGAGTATAGATGTGCTTGTTTCCATGAATATACTGGTTCTTTTTGGAATGGAAGCGATTTTCAAGTCCCATAAGTGTGAATGTGTTATTACAACAACAAATGCACCTTGAGAGGTGGAATTTAAGGGATGGATGCATTATTCAGCAATTAAGAAGAGAATACATGTAAGAAATGCTAATGATCATCAAGAACACCTTGTTCAAGCAAATTCAATGGGTGTGATGTTCCAAAGGTGGATAGATGTGCTTGTTTCCATGAATATACTGGTTCTTTTTGGAATAGAAGCGATTTTCAAGCTCCATAAGTGTGAATGTGTTATAAAAACAAAAATGGAGCCTTGAGAGGTGGAATTGAAGGGATGGATGCATTATTCAACAATGAAGAAGAGAATACATGTAAGAAAGGCTAATGATCATCAAGGACACCTTGTTCAATCAAATTCAATGGGTGTGATGTTCCAAAGGTGGATAGATGTGCTTGTTTCCATGAATATACTGGTTCTTTTTGGAATAGAAGTGATTTTCAATTCCCATAAGTGTGAATGTGTTATAAAACAAAAAATGGAGCCTTGAGAGGTGGAATTGAAGGGATGGACACATTATTCAACAATTAAGAAGAGAATACATGTAAGAAAGGCTAATGATCATCAAGGACACCTTGTTCAATCAAATTCAATGGGTGTGATGTTCCAAAGGTGGATAGATGTGCTTGTTTCCATGAATATACTGGTTCTTTTTTTAGTAGAAGCGATTTTGAAGTCCTATAAGTGTGAATGTGTTTTTAAAACAAAAAATGGAGCCTTGAGAGGTGGAATTGAAGGGATGGACGCATTATTCAGCAATTAAGAAGAGAATACATGTAAGAAATGGTAATGATCTTTAGTGACACCTTGTTTAATCAAATGCAATGGGTTTGATGTTCCAAAGGAGTATAGATGTTCTTGCTTCCATGAATACACTGGTTCTTTTTGGAATAGATGTCATTTTCAAGTTCCATAAGTGTGAATGTGTTATTACAATAAAAAGTGGAGCCTTCAGAGGAGGAATTGAAGGGATGGTCTCACTATTCAGCAACTAAGAAGAGAATACTTGAAAGAAATGCTAATGATTATCAAGGACACCTTGTGTAATCAAATTCAATGGGTTTGACATTCCGAAGTAATATAGATGTGCTTGTTTCCATGAATATGCTGCATCTTTTTGGAATTGAAGCGATTTTCAAGTCCCATATGTGTGAATGTGCTGTTACAACAACAAATGCAGCCTTGAGAGGAAAAAATGATGGGATGGCGTCATTATTCCACAATTAAGAAGAGAATAGATGAAGGAAATGCTAATGAATCATCAAGGACACCTTCTTTAATCAAATGCAATGGGTTTGATGTTCCAAAGTAGTATAGATGTGCTTCTTTCCATGAATATACTGGATCTTTTGGATTGGAAGCGATTTTCAAGTCCCATAAGTGTGAATGTGTTATTACAACAACAAATGCAGCCTTGAGAGGAGAAAATGGAGGGATGGCCTCATTATTCAGCAATTAAGAAGATAATACATGTAAGAAATCCTAATGATCATCAAGGACGCCTTGTTTAATCAAATTCAATGGGTTTGATGTTCCAAAGGAGTATCGATGAGATTTGTTTCCTTGAATATACTGCTTCTTTTGGAATAGAAGCGATGTTCAAGTTCCATAAGTGTGAATGTGTTATTACAACAAAAAGTGGTACCTTGAGAGGAGGAATTGAAGGGATGGTCTCATTATTCTGCAACTAAGAAGAGAATACTGTGAGAAAATGCTAATGATCATCAAGGACAGCTTGTTTGTTCACAAAAGTTAATATATCCATGGCAGCAAAAACATTTACACTCCCTTTTAAATTGGATTTTGTTGAATTTCGTTAAACAAGGAGTCTTTGATGATGACTAGCATTTTGATCCCTTTCTTCATTTCTTCCTTGCACACATCAACCTCTTGTTGCAACAACTCATTCACTTTTAATGAATATGAAAACGGCTTGCTTTTTCACAATAGTTAATATATTCAAGGCAGCAGACACATTTTCACTCCCTTTTAGATAGGAATTTGTTGAATTACGTCAAACAAGGAGTCTTTGATGACGATTAGCATTTTGTTCATGTATTCGCTGTATAATGGCTGAATAATGAGATCTTGTCATCATTTCTTCCTTGCATGGATTAACCTTTTGTTGCAACAACTCATTCACACTTAATGAAAATGAAAATAGCTTGTTTGTTCTCAACAATTAATATATTCATGGCAGCAAACACATTTACATTCATTTGGAAAGAGGAATTTGTTATATTTCATTAAACAAGGAGTCTTTGATGATGACTAGCATTTTATTCATGTTTTTGCTGTATAATGAGACCCTCTCTTCATTTCTTTCTTGTAAGCATCAACCTTTTCTTGCAACAACTCATTCACATTTAATGAACATTAAAACAGCTTGTTTGTTCACAATAGTTAATATATTCATGGCAGCAAAGATATTTACACTCCATTTCAAATCAGATTTTGTTGAATTACATTAAACAAGGAGTCTTTGATGATGACTAGCATTTTGTTCATGTATATGCTGTATAATGGCTCTTCATTTCTTCCTTGCATGCATGAACCTTGCAACAACTCATTCACACTTAATGAACATGATAACAAGTTGTTTGTTCACAATATTTATATATTCATGGCAGCAAAGACATTTACACCCCATTTTAAATCAGATTTTGTTGAATTTCATTAAATAAGACGTCTTTGATGGTGACTAGCATTTTGTTCATGTATTCACTGTATAATGGCTGAATAATGAGACCCTCTCTTCATTTCTTCCATTCCAGGATCAACCTTTTGTTGCAACAACTCATTCACACCTAATGAAAATGAAAGTAACTTGTTTGTTCTCAACAGTTAATATATTCATGGCAGCAAACACATTTACATTCACTTGGAAAGGGGAATTTGTTGTATTTCATTCAACAAGGAGTCATTGATGATGACTAGCATTTTGTTCATGTATTTGCTTTATAATGGGTGAATAATGAGACCCTCTCTTCATTTCTTCCTTGTAAGCATCAACTTTTTGTTGCAACAACTCATTCACACTTAATGAACATTAAAACAGCTTGTTTGTTCATAGTAGTTAAAATATTCATGGCAGCAAAGACATTTACACTCCATTTTAAATCAGATTTTGTTGAATTACGTTAAACAGGGAGTCTTTGATGATGACTCGCATTTTGTTCATGTATTTGCTGTATAATGGCTGAATAATGAGACCCTCTCTTCATTTCTTCCTTGCAAGCACCAACCTTTTGTTGCAACAACTCATTTAGACGTAATGAACATGAAAATAGCCTATTTGTTCACAACAGTTAATATATTCATGATAGCAAACACATTTTCATTCCATTGGAAATAGCAATTTGTTGAATTTCATTAAACAAGGTGTCCTTGATGACGATTAGTATTTTGTACATTTATTTGCTCTATAATGGCTTTAGGATGAGACCTTCTCTTTATTTCTTCCTTGCAAGCATCAACCTTTTGTTGCAACAATTCATTCACACTAAATGAACATGAAAATAGCTTGTTTCTTCAGAACAATTAATATATTCATCGCAACAAACACATTTACACTTACTTTTAAACTTTTAAATAGGAATTTGTTGAATAACGTTAAACAAGAAGTCTTTGACGATGACTAGCATTTTGCTCATTTATTTGCTGTATAATGGCTGAATAATGGGACCCTCTCTTCATTTCTTCCTTGCAAGCATCAACCTTTTGTTGAAACAACTCATTCACACTTAATGAACATGAAAATAGCTTGTTTGTTCACAACAGCTAATATATTCCTGGCTGCAAACACATTTACACTCCCTTTTAAATAGGAATTTGTTGAATTACAATCAACAAGGAGTCTTGGATGATGACTTGCATTTTGTTCATGTATTTGCTGTATAATGGCTGAATAATGAGACCCTTTCTTCATTTCTTCCTTGCAAGCATCAACCTTTTGTTGCAACAACTCATTCAGACGTAATGAACATGAAAATAGCCTATTTGTTCACAACAGTTAATATATTCATGATAGCAAACACATTTTCATTCCATTGGAAATAGCAATTTGTTGAATTTCATTAAACAAGGTATCCTTGATGATGATTAGTGTTTTGTACATTTATTTGCTCTATAATGGCTTTAGGATGAGACCTTCTCTTCATTTCTTCCTTGCAAGCATCAACCTTTTGTTGCAACAATTCATTCACACTAAATGAACATGAAAATAGCTTGTTTCTTCAGAACAATTAATATATTCATGGCAACAAACACATTTACACTTACTTTTAAACTTTTAAATAGGAATTTGTTGAATGACGTTAAACAATAAGTCTTTGACGATGACTAGCATTTTGCTCATGTATTTGCTGTATAATGGCTGAATAATGGGACCCTCTCTTCATTTCTTCCTTGCAAGCATCAACCTTTTGTTGAAACAACTCATTCGCACTTAATGAACATGAAAATAGCTTGTTTGTTCACAACAGCTAATATATTCCTGGCCGCAAACACATTTACACTCCCTTTTAAATAGGTATTTGTTGAATTACATTCAACAAGGAGTCTTTGATGGTGAGTAGCATTTTGTTCCTACATTTACTTTATAATGGCTGAAGAAAGAGACCCTATCTTCATTTCTTCCTTACAACCATCAACCTTTTGTTGCAACAACTCATTCACATTTAATGATCATGAAAATAGCTTGTTTGTACACAACAGTTACCTTATTCCTGACAGTGAAAACATTTACATTATCTTGCACATAGGAATTTGTGGAATTTCATTAAAAAAGGAGTCTTTGATGATGACCAGCATTTTATACATGTATTTGCTGTATAATGGCTGAATAATGAGACCCTCTCTTCATTTCTTCCCTCCAACGATCAACCTTTTCTTGCAACAACTCATTCACACTTAATGAACATCAAAATAGCTTGTTTGTTCATAACAGTTAATATATTCATAGCAGCAAACACATTTTCACTCCCTTTTAAGTAGGAATTTCTTGAGTTTCTTTAAACAAGGAGTCTTTGATATTGACTAGTATTTTGTTCTTGTATTTGCTGTATAATGGCTGAAAAATGGGATCCTCTCTTCATTTCTTCCTTGCAAGCATCAACCTTTTGTTGCAACAACTCATTGACATGTAATGAACAAGAAAAGAGCTTGCTTGTTCACAAAAGTTAATATATTCGTGGCAGCAAACACATTTACACTCCCTTTTAAATAGGAATTTGTTGAATTACATTCAACAATTAGTCTTTGATGATGAGTAGCATCTTGTGCCTGTATTTGCTGTATAATGGCAGAATAATGAGACCCTCTCTTCATTTCTTCATAGCAAGCATCAACCATTTGTTGCAACAACTCATTCAAACTTAACGATGATGAAAATAGCTTGTTTGTTCACAACAGTTGATATATTCATGTCAGCAAACACATTTACATTAACTTTAAGATAGGAATTTGTTGATTTTCATTGAACAAGGACTCTTTGATGATGACTAGCCTTTTGTTCATTTATTTCCTGTATAATGGCTGAATAATGAGACCCTCTCTTCATTTGTTCCCTGCAACGATCAACCTTTTGTTGCAACAACTCATTCACATTTAATCAACATCAAAATAGCTTGTTTGTTCACAATGGTTAATATATTCATAGCAGCAAACACATATACACTCTCTTTTAAGTAGGAATTTGTTGAGTTTCATTAAATAAGGAGTCATTAATGTTGACTAGCATTTTGTTCATGTATATGCTGTATAATGGCTGAATAATGGGACCCTCTCTTCATTTCTTCCTTGCACCCATCAACCTTTTGTTGCAACAACTCTTTCACACTTAATGAACATGGAAACAGCTTCTTTGTTCACAAAGGTTAATATATTCATGGCAGCAAAACAAATTTACACTCCCTTCTAAATAGGAATTTGTTGAATTAAGTTAAAAAAGCAGTCTTTGATGATAACTAGCATTTTGTTCATGTATGTGCTGTATAATGGCTGAATAATGTGACCCTCTCTTCATTTCTTCCTTGCAAGCATCAACCTTTTGTTGCAACAACTCATTCACAGTTAATGAACATGAAAACAGCTAGTTTGTTCACAACAGTTAATATATTTGTGGCTGCAAATACATTTACACTCCTTTTTAAATAGGAATGTGTTGAATTAAGTTAAAGAAGGAGTCTTTGATCATGACTAGCATTTTGTTCCTGTATTTGCTGTATAATGGCTGAATAATGCCACCCTCTCATCACTTCTTCCTTGCAAGCATTAACCTTTTCTTAAAACAATTCAATCACACTTAATGAACATGAAAACAACCTGTTTGTTCCCAATTGTTAATATATTCATGGTAGCAAGCACATTTACACTCCCTTTTAAATCAAATTTTCTTGAATTTCGTTAAACAAGGAGTCTTCGATGATAACTGGCATTTTGTTCATGTATTTGCTGTATAATGGCTGAATAATGAGACCCTCTCTTCATTTCTTGCTTGCAAGCATCAACCTTTTGCTGCAACAACTCATTCACACTTAATGAACATGAAAACAGGTTGTTTGTTCACAATGGTTAATATATTAATCGCAGCAAAGACATTTACACTCCATTATAAATCAGATTTTGTTGAATTACGTTAAAAAATGAGTCTTTGGTGATGACTAGCATTTTGTTCATGTATTTGCTATATACTGGATGAATAATGAGACCCTCTCATAATTTTTCCTTTCAAGCATCAACTTTTTGTTGCAACAACTCGTTCACACTTAATGAACATGAAAACAGGCTGTTTGTTCACAATAGTTAATATATTCGTAGCAGCAAAGACATTTATACTCCATTTTAAATCAGATTTTGTTGAATTTCGTTAAACAAGGAGTCTTTGATGATGACTAGCATATTGTTCGTGTATTCACTGTATAATGACTGAATAATGAGACCCTCTCTTCATTTCTTCCTTGCAAGGATCAAGCTTTTGTTGGAACAACTCATTCACACTTAATGAAAATGGAAATAGCTTGTTTGTTCTCCACAGTTAATATATTCATGGTAGCAAACACATTTACATTCACTCGGAAAGAGGAATTTGTTGTATTTCATTAAACAAGGTGTCTTTGATGATGACTAGCATTTTCTTTATGTATTTGCTGTATAATGGCTGAATAATGAGAGCCTCTCTTCATTTCTTGCTTGCAAGCATCAACCTTTTGCTGCAACAACACATTCACACTTAAAGATAACAAAAATAGCTTATTTGTTCACAACAGTTAATATATTTATAGCAGCAAACACATTTACACTCCCTTTGATGCAGGAATTTATTGAGTTTTGTTAAATGAGGAGTCTTTGATGATGACTAGCATTTTGTTCATGTATTTGCTCTATAATGGCTCAATAATGAGACCCTCTGTTCATTTCTTCCTAGCAAGCATCAACCTTTTGTTGTGACAACTCATTCACACTTAATGAACATGAAAACAGCTTGTTTGTTCATAATAGTTAATATATTCATAGCAGCAAACATATTTACACTCCTTTTAAGTAGGAATTTGTTGAGTTTCTTTACACAAGGAGTCTTTGATGATGACTAACATTTTCTTCTTGAATTCGATGTATAATGGCTGAATAATGAGACCCTTTCTTCATTTCTTCCTTGCATGCATCAACCTCTTGTCGCAACCACTCATTCACACTTAATGAACATGAAAACGGCTTGTTTGTTCACAATAGTTAATATATTCATGGCAGTAAGCACATTTTCACTCCCTTTCAAATAGGAATTTGTTGAATCACATTAAACAAGGAGTCTTTGATGATGAATAGCATTTTGTTCATGTATTCACTGTATAATGGCTGCATAATGAGATCCTCTCTTGATTTCTTCCTTCCAAGCATCAACCTTGTGTTGCAACAACTCATTCACACATAATGAACATGAAAACTGCTTGTTCGTTCACAATAGTTAATATATTGATGGCAGCAAACACATTTACACACCCTTTTAAATTGGATTTTCTTGAATTTCATTAAACAATGAGTCTTTGATGATGACTAGCATTTTGTTCATGTATTTGCTGTAAATGGCTGAATAATGAGACCTTCTCTTCATTTCTTCCTTGCAAGCATCAACTTTTGTTGCAACAACTCATTCACACTTAATGAACATGAAAACAGGTTGTTTGTTCACAATAGTTAATATATTCATGGCAGTAAAGACATTTACACTCCATTTTAAATTAGATTTTCTTGAATTTTGTTAAACAAGGAGTCTTTGATGATGACTAGCATTTTGTCCATGTATTTGCTGTATAATGGCTGAATAATGAGACCCTCTGTTCATTTCTTCCTTGCAAGCATCAACCTTTTGTTGCAACAACTTATTCACACTTAATGAACATGAAAACAGGTTGTTTGTTCACAAATAGTTAATATATTCATGGATGCAAAGACATTTACACTCCATTTTAAATTGGATTTTCTTGAATTTCATTAAACAAGGAGTCTTTGATGATGACTAGCATTTTGTCCATGTATTTGCTGTATAATGGCTGAATAATGAGACACTCTCTCCATTTCTTCCTTGCAAGCATCAACCTTTTGTTGCAACAACTCATTCACACTTAATGAACATGAAAACAGGTTGTTTGTTCACAATAGTTAATATATTCTTGGCAGCAAACATATTTACACTCCCTTTTAAATAGGAATTTGTTGAATTATGTTCAACAAGGAATCTTTGACGACGACAAGCATTTAGTTCATGTATTCGCTGTATAATGGATGAATAATGAGACCGTCTCTTCATTTCTCCTTGCAAGGACCAACCTTTTGTTGCAACAAGTCATTCACACTTAATGAACAAGAAAATTGCTTCTTTGTTCACAAAAGTTAATATATTCATGGCAGCAAACACATTTACACTCCCTTTTAAATCAGATTTTGTTGAATTTCGATAAACAAGGAGTCTTTGATTATGACTAGAATTTTGTTCATTGACAACAATACATTTACACTCCCTTTGAAATAGGAATTTGTTGAATTACGTTAAACAAGGAGTCTTTGTTCCTGTATTTGCTGTAAAACGGCTGAATAATGCAACCCTCTCATCATTTCCTCCTTGGCAAGCATTAACCTTTTGTTACAACAACTCAATCACATTTAATGAACATGAAAGCAACTTGTTTGTTCACAATTGTTAGTATACTAATGGCAGCAAACACATTTACACTCCCTTTTAAATCAGATTTTCCTTGAATTTTGTTAAACGAGAAGTCTTTGATGATGACTAGCATTTTGTTCATGTATTTGCTGTATAATGGCTCAATAATGAGACCCTCTCTTCATTTCTTCCTTGCAAGGATCAACCTTTTGTTGGATCAACTAATTCACACTTAATTGCATGAAAATAGCTTGTTTGTTCACAACAGATAATATATTCAAGGAAGCAAATACATTTACACTCTCTTTGAAATAGGAATTTGTTGAATTACGTTAAAGAAGCAGTCCTTTGATGACGACTAGCATTTTGTTCCTGTATTTGCTGTGTAATGGCCGAATAATGTAACCCTCTCTTTAGTTCTTCGTTGCATGCATCAACCTTTTGTTACAACAACTCATTCACAACTTAATGAATATTAAAATAGTTTGTTTGTTCACAACAGTTAATATATTCATGGTAGCAATCACATTTACACTCCCTTTTAAATAGGAATTTGTTGAATTACATTCAACAAGTGTCTTTGATGATGATTAGCATTTTGTTCATGTATTTGCTGTATAATGGCTGAATAATGAGACCCTATTTTCCTTTTCGTCCTCCGCAAGCATCAACGTTTGTTGCAACAAATCTTTCACACTTAATGAACTTGAAAATAGCTTGTTTGCTCACAACAGTTAATATATTCTTGTCCCCAACAACTCATTCACACTTAAGGATCATGAAATAGCTTGTTTGTTGACAACAGTTAATATATTCTTATTTCATTAAATAAGGAGTCTTTGATGATGACTAGCATTTTGTTCTTGTATTTGCTGTATAATGCTGAATAATGAGACCCTCTCTTCATTTCTTCCTTGCAAGCATCAACCTTTTGTTGCAACAACTCTTTCACAC
>JAIRCJ010000125.1:88799-276251 GCA_020883675.1 Bruguiera gymnorhiza
TATATGGCTGAATAATGAGTCCCTCTATTCATTCTCTTTAGCAAGGATCCACCTTTTGTTACAATACTCATTCACACTTATATGACATGAAAATAGCTTGTTTGCCCACTATAGGCAATATTCACGGCAACAAGCACATTTACACTCCCTTGGAAATGGGAATATTTCTTGAATTTCATTAAACGCAGAAGTTCTTTGATGATGACTAGGATCTTCTTTAAGTATTTCTTGTACAATGGTAGAATAATGAGACCCTCTATTCATTTCTTCTGAACGAGGCTCCATAATTTGTAGCGATAACTATTTCACAACTTAATGAACATGAAATAGTTTGTGTGTTCACAACAAGTAAAATATTCATGGAAGCAAAGATATTACACTCCCTTGGAAATAGCAATTGTTGAACTTCATTAAATACGGGAGTCTTTGATCATGACTAGCATTTGGTTCAAGTATTTTCTGTATAATGGCTGAATAATGTGACCCTCTCTTCATTTCTTCTAAGAAGGCTGCACCTTTTGTTGCAATAGCTCATTCACACTGAATGGACATGAAATAGCTTGTTTGTTCACAATAATTAATATATTCATGGCAGCAAACACATTTACACTCCCTTGGAAACAAGATTTGTTGAATTTCATTAAAAAAAGGAGTCTTTGATGATGACTAGCATTTTGTTTATATAGTTGCTATATAATGGCTGAATAATGAGACTCACTCTTCATTTCTTCCTAAGAAGGCCTGCACCTCTTGTTGCAATAACAGATTCACACTTAATATATTCATAGCAGCAAAAACATTTACACTCCCTTGGCAATAGCAATTTGTTGAAATTCATTAAATAGGAGTCTTTGATGATGACTAGCATTTGGTTCAAGTATTGCTGTATAATGGCTGAACAAGGGACTCTCTCTTCATTTCCACCTAATGAAGGCTGCATCATTTGTTTGCAATGACTCATTCACACTCAATGAACATGAAAATTGCTTGTCTGTTCAGACCAGCTACTATATTCATAGCAGCAAACACATTACACTCCCTTGGAAAGAGGAATTTGTTGAATTTCATTAAACAAGGAGTCTTTGATGGTGACTAGCATTTTGCTTAAGTATTTCTTGTATAATGGCTGAATAATGGTCCCTCTGTTCATTTCTCCCTAACAGGAATCCACCTTTTGTTGCAATAACTCATTCACACTTAATGAACATGAAAATAGCTTGTCTTCCCACTAACAGGTGAAATATTCAAGGCAACTAGCACATTTACCGACAAGAGTCTATGATGATGACTAGCTTTTTCTAAAAGTATTTTCTTGTATAATGGCAGAATAATGAGAACCTCTCTTCATTTCTTCTAAACAAGGCTCCACCATTTGTTGCAATAACTCTTTCACACTTAACGAACATGAAAATAGCTTGTGTGTTCACAACAAGTAAAATATTCAATGGCAGCAAAGATATTGACACTCCGTTGGAAAAAGCAATCCTTAAAATTCATTAAATAAGGGGTCTTCGATCATGACTAGCATTTGGTTCAACTATTTGTTGTATAATGACTAAATAATTAGACCCTCTTTCATTTCTTCCTATGAAGGCTCCACATTTTGTTACTATAGCTCATTCACACTCATTGAACATGAAAATAGTTTGTCTGTTCACAACAGCTACCATATTCACGACAACAAAGACATTTACACTCCCACGAAAATAGCAATTTGCTGAAATTCATTAAAGGAGGAGTCTTTGAGATGACTAGTGTTCATTCATGTTTTTGCTATAAAATGGATGAATAATGAGACCCTCTCTTCATTCTTCTTGAGAAGTCTACACCCTTTGTTGCAATAACTCTTTCACACTTAATGAATGTGAAAACATCTTGTCTGCCCACAATAGGCAAAATATTAAAGGCAAAAAGCACATTTACACTCCATGGGAAATAAGAATTTCTTGAACTTCATTAAACAAAAAAGTTTTTGATGATGACTAGCATTTCTTCAAGTATTTTCTTGTATAATGGCGGAATACTGAGATCCTCTCTTCATTTCTTCTGAACAAGGCTCCACCATTTGTTGCAATAACTATTTCACACTTAATGAACATGAAAATAGCTTGTGTGTTCACAACAAGTAAAATATTCATGGCAACAAAGATATTTACACTCCCTTGGAAATAGCAATTTGTTGAACTTCATTAAATACGAAGTGTTTGATCATGACTAGCGTTTGGTTCAAGTATTTGCTGTATAATGGCCGAATAATGTGACTCTCTCTTCATTTCTTCCTAAGAAGGCTGCACCTTTTGTTACAACAACTCATTGACACTTAATGAACATGAAAATAGCTTGTTTGTTCACAACAGTTAATATCTTCATGGCAGCAAACATGTTGACACTCCCTTGGAAATAGGAATTTGGTGAATTTCATTAAACAAGGAGTCTTTGATGATGATTAGCATTTCATGTATTTGCTGTATAATGGCTGAATAATGACACCCTCTCTTCATTTATTCCTTGCAAGGGTGAAGCTTTTATTGCAACAACTCATTCACACTTAATGAACATGAAAATAGCTTGTTTGTTCACAACAGTTAATATATTCATGGCAGCATACACATTCACACTCCCTTGGAAATAGGAATTTGGTGAATTTCATTAAACAAGGAGTCTTTGATGATGACTAGCATTTTGTTCAAGTATTTGCTGCATAATGGCAGAATAATGAGACCCTCTCTTCATTCCTTCCTATCAAGGCTCCCCCGTTTGATGCAATAACTCATGCACATATAATGAACATGAAAATAGCCTGTGTGTTCACGACAAGTGAAATATTCATGACAGCAAACACATTTAGTCTCCCATGGAAACAGCAATTGGCTGAAATTCACTAAATAGGAACTCATTCACTCATTCACACTAAATAGGAGTCTTTGATGAAGACTAGCATTTGGTTTAAGTATTTGCTGTATAATGGCTGAATAATGAAACCCTCTCTTCTTTTCATCCTAAGAAAGCTGCACCTTTTGTTGCAATAACTCATTGACTCTTAATGAACATGAAAATAGCTTGTTTGTTCTCATCAGTTAATACATTCATGGCAGCAAACACATGTACACTCCCTTAGAAATAGGGATTTGATGAATTTCATTAAACATGAAGTCCTTGATGCTGACTAGCATTCGGTTCAATTATAATGGCTGAATAATGAGTCCCCCTCTTCATTTTCTCCTAAGAAGGCTGGACTTCTTGTTGCAATAATTCATTGACTCTTAAAGAACACGAAATAGCTTATTTGTTCGCAACAATTAATATATTCATGGCAGCAAACACATTTACACTCCCTTGGAAATAGGAATTTGTTGAATTTCATTAAACAAGGAGTCTTTGGTGATTACTAGCATTTTGTTGATGTTTATTCTGTATAATGGCTGAATAATGAGACCCTCTTTTCATTTCTTCCTTGCAAGCATCAACCTCTTGTTGCAACTACTCATTCACACTTAATGAACACGAAAATAGCTTGTTTGTTCATAACAGTTAATATATTCATAGCAGCAAACACATTTTCACCCCGTTGGAAATAGGAATTTGATGAATTTCATTAAACAAGGAGTCTTTGCTAATGACTTGCATTTTGTTCAAGTTTTTTGCTGCATAATGGCTTAATAATGAGACCCTCTCTTCATTCCTTCCTATCAAGGCTGCCCCTCTTGTTGCAGTAACTTATTCACACATAATCAACATGAAAATAGGTTTTGTGTTCACAAGACCTATAATATCCATGAGAGCAAACACATTTACTCTCCCATCGAAATAGCAATTTGCTGAAATTCATTAAATATGGAGTCTTTGATGATGACTAGTGTTTGGTTCAAATATTTGCTGTATAACGGCTGAATAATGAGACCCTCTCTGTATTTATTCCTAAGAGGGCTGCACCTTTTGTTGCAATAACTCATTGACATTTAATGAACATGAAAATAGCATGTTTGTTCACAACATTTAATATATTCATGGCAGCAAACACATTTACACTACCTTGGAAATAGGAATTTGTTAAATTTCATTGAGGAAGGAGTCTTTGATAATAACTAGCATTTTCTTCATTTATTTGCTGTATAATGGCTAAATAATGAGACCCTCTCTTCCTTTCTTCCTTGCAAGCATCAACGTTTTGTTGCAACAACTCATTCACAATTGATGAACATGAAAATAGCTGGTCTGTTCACAACGTTTAATATATTCATGGCAGCAAACACATTTGCACTCCCTTAGCAATAGGGATTTGATGAAATTCATTAAACATGGAGTTTTTGATGATGACTACCATTTGGTTCAAGTATTTGGTGTATAATGCCTGAATAATTAGACCCTCTCTTCATTTTGTCCTTGCAAGCATCAACCTTTTGTTGTAACAACTCATTCACACTTAATGAACATGAAAATAGCTTCTTTGTTCGCAACAGTAAATATATTCATGGCAAACACATTTACACTCCCTTTCTGATGCGGAAAACCCCAAAAAGACGTGTCTTAGGGACCCAACGCACACAATGAATCAAAGAGCAACCAGGAAAGCTAAATCAGAGTTTAATAACACAAACCCTAGACCCAAAATCCGAAGGAACACGAACCTAGGGTATTCAAGATGGATATGGACGCCACACTCCAGAAAAGGAAGGAATTGGGAGTGATAAGTCGATTTGAACGCCACAAGAAGAATTACCTCTTGATAAGTTCTTTAGTTCTTAAAAGAACCGAGGGAGAAAAACCCTTGCTGTTTATTTCACTGAAAGTTGTCTGATTTCCAAAGCTTACAAGGGGTGCCTATTTATAGGCTTAGATAGTAATTCTAAAGAGGAAAAATTCCTATTTAGGAGAAATCCCTATTTTGGAGGAATTTCGGACTAATTCCAGCACATACAATGAACTCCTATTTAGGAGTGAATGCTATCACTTAGTCTGACCCATTAAGTAGTCCAATTATATTAATTAGGCCTGGGCTCTCTTTAGAACTTGAATTCGCACCATTTGAAGCTTGCTTGGCTTGAATGTCCTGAATCAGCCCATTTAGTGCTTCTTTAATCTTTTTGGCCCTAGCTCGTGTTATTGGGCCTTCTGGAATGTGCAATGGACCTCTTGCATCCATTGAAGCTCTAGCTTGTGTTATTGGGCCTTCTGGAATGGGCAATGGACTTCTTGCATCTATTGAAGCCTTCCACCCATCATCTCCATGGTCTCATCATTCCCCCCTTCCTCAAAAGGATTCGCCCTCGAATCATCACCTACATCAAAAGGGGAAAGGTCAGAAACGTTAAATGTTGCACTCACATTATACTCACCAGGAAGTTCCAACTTATAAGCATTGTCATTAATTCGTGCTAGAACTTGGAAGGGACCATCTCCTCTAGGTTGTAGCTTTGAACGCCTCTGAGCTGGGAATCGTTCCTTGCGCATATGCACCCAAACCCAATCACCAGGTTCAAACACCACCTTCTTTCTTCCCTTGTTGACATGGGATGCGTATTGCTCAGTTCGTTTTTCAATATGTTGCCGCACCTTCTCATGCAATTTTTTTATCATGTCAGCTTTGCGTTCACCATCAACGTTGGCATACTCATTGACAGGTATAGGTACCAAATCCAGAGGAGTCAATGGATTAAAACCATATACAATTTCAAATGGAGAGTAGCTAGTAGTAGAATGAACACTTCTATTATATGCAAACTCGACATGTGGTAAACAATCTTCCCATGTTTTCAAATTTGTTTGAATAATAGCACGCAAAAGGGTAGAAAGAGTTCGATTAACCACCTCAGTCTGCCCATCAGTTTGTGGATGACAAGTAGTTGAAAACAATAGTTTAGTACCTAACTTACCCCACAAAGTCTTCCAGAAGTAGCTTAAGAACTTTGTATCTCGGTCTGAAACAATGCTCCGTGGCATGCCATGCAAACGCACTACTTCTCTAAAGAACAAGTCAGCCACATTGTTTGCATCATCAGTTTTATGGCATGGGATGAAGTGTGCCATCTTTGAAAATCTATCAACAACAACAAATACAGAATCCCTACCCCGTTTTGTTCGTGGCAATCCCAGTACAAAGTCCATGGATAAATCAACCCAGGGACGGTTAGGTATGGGTAAAGGGGTATACAAGCCATGGGGTAAAACTCTAGATTTAGCCTGTTTGCATGTTATGCATTTCTCACATATCCTCTTAACATCTCGTTTCATGCGTGGCCAAAAGAAGTGTTCATTTAGGACATCTAAGGTTTTCCTAACTCCGAAATGACCCATTAGACCACCCTCATGAGCTTCTCTTACAACCAACTCCCTTAAAGAACTCATAGGCATGCATAAACGATTTTCCCTAAATAAGAAACCCTTATGCCTATAAAACTTCTCAAAGGCGGACTTCTCACATGCTCCATACACGTCAGCAAAGTCCGGATCATTCACATATAAATCTTTAATATGTTCAAATCCTAATAAGTTTGCAGTAAGTGTAGAGATAAGGGCATACCTGCGAGATAATGCATCAGCTACCACATTGTCCTTACCTTGTTTATATTTGATGTTGTAGGGAAAGGTCTCAATAAATTCAATCCACTTAGCATGTCTTTTGTTCAACTTTCCTTGTCCCTTCAAGTGCTTCAACGATTCATGGTCAGTATGGATGACAAACTCCTTGGGCCAAAGGTAATGTTGTCATGTCTCCAAAGCCCGTACCAATGCATACAGCTCTTTATCATAAGTAGGATAATTAAGGCTTGCTCCACTTAGCTTTTCACTGAAGTAAGCAATTGGGCGCCTTTCCTGCATCAAAACAGCTCCAATGCCAATACCTGAAGCATCGCACTCAATCTCGAAAGCTTTTTCAAAGTTAGGTAAAGCAAGTAGGGGTGCATAACTTAATTTTTCCTTTATGCAATTAAAAGCCTTGTCTTGGTCACTACCCCACCTAAAACTCGTGTTCTTTTTGATAAGCTCAGTGAGTGGTGCAGCAATGGTGCTAAAGTCCCTAACAAAGCGTCTATAGAAACTAGCTAGACCATGAAAGCTACGCACATCACTAATTGACTTAGGTATAGGCCAATCACGAATTGCCTTAACTTTTTCCTCGTCAACCTCAACACCTTTAGAACTCACCACATAGCCAAGAAATGTGATCTGATTAGTACAAAAGGAACATTTCCTTAAGTTAGCATACAATTTTTCAGAACGTAAAACACTTACAATAGAACGTAAATGATCAAGATGCTCTTATAGGGTTTTACTATAGACCAAAATATCATCAAAATACACAACCACAAATTTACCAATGAATGGACGCAAAACATGATTCATTAGTCGCATAAAAGTGCTTGGTGCATTAGTGAGACCAAATGGCATAACAAGCCATTCATACAGACCGTACTTAGTTTTGAAAGCTGTTTTCCACTCATCTCCCTCTCTCATCCTAATCTGATGATATCCGCTTTTCAAATCAATCTTAGAAAAGACACAGGAACCATGCAATTCATCCAACATGTCATCTAATCTAGGTATGGGGTGACGATACTTTACAGTGATTTTGTTGATTGCTCGACAATCAACACACATTCTCCAAGTCCCATCTTTCTTGGGTACAAGTAGGACAGGAACAGCACATGGACTCATGCTTTCCCTCACATATCCTTTGGAAATAAGCTCCTCAACCTGCCTTTGAAGCTCCTTTGTCTCCTCAGGATTACTCTTATATGTTGGCCGGTTAGGGATGGATGCACCTGGGATGAAATCAATTTGATGCTCAATTCCTCTATTAGGTGGCAATCCACTTGGAACATCATTAGGGAATACATCTTCAAATTCCTGCAATAGAGCAACAACAACACTAGGCAAAGATGGGTCAAACTTGTTAGTGTTAAAATAAGCCTCCTTGTACAGAAGTACGATCATAGGTTGTTTGGCATAGAATGCTCTTTTGACATCACTCCCTTTTGCATAGAAACTTTCTCTTTTCTTCTCTTTCTCTTGTGTCATCACGTTTTCTCCTCCCTTTTCTCTTTTATCAATCTTTCTTTTCTGTTCACTCTCATTTTTAATCCTTAATTGATCCTCATAAGCTTGTTGAGGTGATAATGGTACAAGAGTGACGGGTTTTTTATTCATTACAAAGGAATATCGGTTCTTGAAGCCATCATGCATAACTCGCCTATCAAATTGCCATGGTCTTCCTAATAGAATATGGCCCACATGCATAGGTACAACATCACATAAAATTTCATCACGGTACCTTCCGATAGAAAATGATATGAGCACTTGCTTATTTACCTTGACTTCACCACTGTCATTCAGCCATTGAAGCTTATATGGCCTAGGATGGTTCATAGTAGGTAAATTCAGCTTCTCAACCATAGTTGTGCTAGCAAGATTAGTGCAACTTCCACCATCAATAATCATACTACATACCTTATCTTTGATGAGACATCTCGTCTGAAAGATGTTACCTTGTTGCCCCTCATTTTCTTCTTTCACTTGCACATTCAATGCTTGCCTTGTGATGAGAGCTACTCCATTAGCCAGATACTTCTCTCCATCACTTTCACCCTCTGATGATGGCACAGAATCATCATCTTCGTGGTCATAGGCACATCTCAATTGCCTTCTTGCTTTAGAAGCCTCATATTCTTTGTGCCTCCTTTGTAACTCTGCTATTGTATTAGCTTGCTCCTCCATCATCTCTCTCATATCATCAAATCTGGTGTTCATGTGCTCAAATTGTTGTTACATAGCTTTGATCATGAAGGACATGTCAACAGCTCCCTCCTGAGCAGCACCTTTGTCTTTCACAGACATATTTTTTTATTTTTTTCTGATTTAGAGCCGGGCTCTGATACCAACTGATGCGGAAAACCCCAAAAAGACGTGGCTTAGGGACCCAACGCACACAATGAATCAAAGAGCAACCAGGAAAGCTAAATCAGAGTTTAATAACACAAACCCTAGACCCAAAATCCGAAGGAACACGAACCTAGGGTATTCAAGATGGATATGGACGCCACACTCCAGAAAAGGAAGGAATTGGGAGTGATAAGTCGATTTGAACGCCACAAGAAGAATTACCTCTTGATAAGTTCTTTAGTTCTTAAAAGAACCGAGGGAGAAAAACCCTTGCTGTTTATTTCACTGAAAGTTGTCTGATTTCCAAAGCTTACAAGGGGTGCCTATTTATAGGCTTAGATAGTAATTCTAAAGAGGCAAAATTCCTATTTAGGAGAAATCCCTATTTTGGAGGAATTTCGGACTAATTCCAGCACATACAATGAACTCCTATTTAGGAGTGAATGCTATCACTTAGTCTGACCCATTAAGTAGTCCAATTATATTAATTAGGCCTGGGCTCTCTTTAGAACTTGAATTCGCACCATTTGAAGCTTGCTTGGCTTGAATGTCCTGAATTAGCCCATTTAGTGCTTCTTTAATCTTTTTGGCCCTAGCTCGTGTTATTGGGCCTTCTGGAATGTGCAATGGACCTCTTGCATCCATTGAAGCTCTAGCTTGTGTTATTGGGCCTTCTGGAATGGGCAATGGACTTCTTGCATCTATTGAAGCCTTCCACCCATCATCTCCATGGTTCTCATCACTTTCAAAATCAGAATTTGGTGAATTTCCTTAAGAAAGGAGTCTTTCATGATGACCAGCATTTTGTTCGTGTATTTGCTGTATAATGGCTGAATAATGAGACTCTCTCTTCATTTCTTTCTCGCAAGGATCAACCTTTTGTTGCAACAACTCATTCATACTTAATGAACGTGAAAATAACTTGCTTGTTCTCATCAGTTAATAAATTCATGGCAGCAAACACATCTACACTCCCTTGGAAATAGGGATTCGATGAATTTCATTAAACATGGAGTCTTTGATGATAGCTGAATAATGAGACCCTTTGTTCATTTCTTCCTTGCAAGCATCAACATTTTGTTGTGACAACACATTCACACTTAATGAATATGAAAATAGCTTGTTTGTTCACAACAGTTAATATATTCATGGCAACAAACACATTTACACTCCCTTGGTAATAAGAATTTGTTGAATTTAATTAAATAAGGAGTCTTTGGTGATTACTAGCATTTTGTTCATGTTTTTGCTGTATAATGGCTGAATAATGAGATCCTCTTTTCATTTCTTCCTGGCAAGCATCAACCTTTTGTTGCAACAACTCATTCACAATTAATGAACATGAGAATAGGTTGTTTGTACAAACCAGTTAATATATTCATGGTAGCAAACACATTTACACACCCTTAGAAATTGGAAATTCATGAATTTCATTAAACAAGGAGTCTTTGATGATGACTAGAATTTTGTTCAAGTATTTGCTGCATAATGGCTGAATAATGAGACCCTCCCTTTATTCCTTCCTATCAAGGCTGCCCCTTTTGTTGAAATAATCTTGCACACATAATGAACATGAAAATAGCATGTGTGTTCACAACAAGTAAAATTTTCATGGCAGCAAACACATTTAGTCTCCCATGGAAAAGGCAATTTGCTGAAATTCATTGAATAAGGTGTCTTTGATGATGACGAGCATTTGGTTCAAGCATATGCTGTAGAATGGCTGAATAATGAGACCCTCTCTTCATTTCATCCGAAGAAAGCTGCACCTTTTGTTGCAATAACTCATTGACACTTTAAGAACATGAACATTGCTTGTTTGTTCACAACAGTTAATATATTCATGGTAGCAAACACATTTACACTCCCGTAGAAATAGGAATTTGGTTAATTTCATTAAACATGAAGTCTTTGATGCTGACTAGCATTTAGTTCAAGTATTTGCTGTATAATGGCTGAATAATGAGACTCTCTCTTCACTTCAACCTAAGAAGGATGCACCTTTTGTTGCAATAACTCATTAACACTTAAAGAAGGCGAAATAGCTTGTTTGTTCATAACAGTTAATATATTCATTGCAGCAAATACATTTACATTCACTTGGAAATAGGAATTTGTTGAATTTTGTTAAACAAGGAGTCTTTGATGATGACTAGCATTTTGTTCATGTATTTGCTGTCTAATGGCTGAATAATGAGACCCTCTCTACATTTCTTCCTTGCAAAGATCAACCTTTTGTTGCAATAACTTATTCACACTTAATGGACATGAAAATAACTTGTTTGTTCACAACAGTTAATATATTCATGGCAGCAAACACATTTACATTCCCTTGGAGATAGGAATTTCTTGAATTTCATTAGACATGGAGTCTTTAATGAGGACTAGCATTTTGTTCATCTATTTGCGGTATAAGGGCTGAATAACGAGAGCCTTTCTTCAATTCTTCCTTGCAAGGATCAACCTTTTGTTGTAACAACTCATTCACACTTAATGAACATGAAAGTAGCTTGTTTGTTCACAACAGTTAATATATTAATGGCGACAAACACCTTTACACTCCCTTGGAAATAGTATTTTGGTGAATTTCATTAAACAAGGAGTCTTTCATGATGACTAACTTTTTGTTCATATATTTGTTGTATAATGGCCGAATAATGAGTCCCTCTCTGGATTTCTTCCTATGAAGGCTGCACCCTTTGTTGCAATAACTCATTGACACTTAATGAACATCAAAATAGCTTGTTTGTTCATAACAGTCAATATATTCATGCCATCAAACACATTTACACTCCCTTGGAAATAGGAATTTCTTGAATTTCTTTAAACAAATAGTTTTTGATGATGACTAGCATTTTGTTTGTGTATTTGCTCCATAATGGCTGAATATTGAGATCCTCCCCTCATTTCTTCCTTGCAAGCATCAACATTTTGATGCAACAACTCATTGACACTTAATGAATATGAAAATAGCTTGTTTGTTCACTATAGTTAATATATTCTTGGCACCAAACACATTTACACTCCCTTGGAAATAGGAATTTGTTGAATTTCGTTAAACACGGGGTTTTTGATGATGACTAGCATTTTGTTCATATATTTGCTGCATAATGGCTAAATAATGAGACCCTCTCTACATTTCTTCCTAAGAAGGCTGCACCCTTTGTTTCAATAACTCATTGACACTTAATGAACATGAAAATAGCTTGTTTGTTCATAACAGTTAATATATTCATGGCAGCAAACACATTGACACTCCCTTGGAAATAGAAATTTGTTGAATTTCATTAAACAAGGAGTTTTGATGATGACTACCATTTCATTCATGTATTTCTTGTGTAATGGCTGAATAATGAGACCATCTCTGCATTTCTTCCTAAGAAGGCTACACTCTTTGTTGCAATAACTCATTGACACTTAATGAACATGAAAATAGCTTGCTTGTTCATAACAGTTAATATATCCATGGCAGCAAACACATTTACACTCCCTTGGAAATAGGAATTTGTTGAATTTATTTGAACGAGGAGTTTTTGACAATGGCTATGTTTTGTCCATGTATTTGCTGTATAATGGCTGAATAATAAGACTCTCTCAGCATTTCTTCCTAAGAAGGCTGCGCACTTTCTTGCAATAACTCATTGACACTTAATGAACATGAAAATAGCTTGTTTGTTCATAATAGTTAATATATTCTTGGCAGCAAACACATTTACATTACCTACATTTACATTACCTTGGAAATAGGAATTTGTTGAATTTCATTAAACAAGGAGTTTTTTATGATGACTAGCATTTTGTTTGTATATTTGCTGTATAATGGCTGAATAATGAGACCCTCTCTTCATTTCTCCCTTGCAAAGCATCAACATTTTGTTGCAACAACTCATTCACACTAAATGAACATGAAAATAGCTTGTTTGTTCAATACAGTTAATATATTCATGGCAGCAAATACATTTACACTCCCTTGGAAATAGGAATTTGTTGAATTTCATTAAACAAGGAGTTTTTGATGATGACTAGCATTTTGTTTGTGTATTTGTTGTGTAATGGCTGAATAATGAGACCCTCTCAGCATTTCTTCCTAAGAAGGCTGCACCCTTTGTTGCAAGATCTCATTGGCACTTAATGAATATGAAAATAGCTTGTTTGTTCATAACAGTTAATATATTCATGGCAGCAAACACATTTACAGTCCCTTGGAAATAGGAATTTGTTGAATTTGTTTAAATAAGGAGTTTTTAATGATGACTAACATTTTGTTGATGTATTTGCTGTATAATGGCGGAATAATGAGACCCTTTCTTCATTTCTTCCTTGCAAGCATCAACCTTTTGTTGCAACACCTCATTCACACTTAGTGAACATGAAAATATCTTGTTTGTTCACAACGGTGGATATATTCATGGCAGCAAACACATTTAGAGTCCCTTGGAAATAGGAATTTGGTGAATTTCATTAAACAAGGAGTCTTTGATCATCACTAGCATTTTGTTCAAGTATTTGCTGCATAATGGCTGAATAATGAGACCCTCTCTTCATTCCTTCCTATCATGGCTCCCCCTTCTGTTGCAGTAACTTATTCACACATAATCAACATGAAAATAGGTTGTGTGTCCACAAGAGGTAAAATATCCATGGCAGCAAACACATTTACTCCCCATCGAAATAGCAATTTGCTGAAATTCATTAAATAAGGAGTCTTTGATGATGACTAGTGTTTGGTTCAAATATTTGCTGTACAATGGCTGAATAATGTGACCCTCTCTGCATTTCTTCCTAAGAAGGCTGCACCTTTTGTTGCAATAACTCATTGACACTTAATGAATATGAAAATAGCTTGTTTGTTAACAACAGTTAATATATTCATGGCAACAAACACATTTAGACTCCCTTGGAAGTAGGAATTTGTTGAATTTCATTAAACAAGGAGTTTTTGATGATGACTAGCATTTTGTTCGTGTATTCACTGTATAATGGCTGAATAATGAGACCCTCTCACCATTTCTTCCTTGCAAGCATCAAAATTTTGTTGCAACAATGCATTCACACTTAATGAACATGAAAATAGCTTGTTTGTTCACAACAGTTAATATATTCACGACAACAAACACATTTACACTCCCTTGGAAATAGGAATTTGTTGAAATTCATTAAACAAGGAGTCATTGATGATGACTAGCATTTTGTTTGTGTATTTGCTGTATGATGGCCGCATAATGAGACCCCTCTACATTTCTTCTTAAGAACGCTGCACCCTTTGTTGCAATAACTCATTGACACTTAATGAACATGAAAATAGCTTGTTTGTTCATAACAGTTAACATATTCATGACATCAAACACATTTACACTCCCTTGGAAATAAGAATTTGTTGAATTTCATTAAACAAGGAGTTTTTGATGATGACTAGCATTTTGTTCATGTGTTTCTTGTGTAATGGCTGAATAATGAGACCCTTTCCACATTTCATCCTCAGAAGGCTTCACCCTTTGTTGCAATAACTCAATGACACTTAATGAACATGAAAATAGTTTTTTTGTTCATAACAGTTAATATATTCATGGCAGCAAACACATTTACACTCCCTTGGAAATAGGAATTTGTAAAATTTCATTAAACAAGGAGTTTTTTATGATGACTACCATTTAATTCTTGTATTTGCTATATAATGGCTGAATAATGTGACCCTCTCTTCATTTCTTCCTCACAAGGATCAACCTTTTGTTGCAACAACGAATTCACAATTAATAACATGAAAATAGCTTGTTTGTTCACAACAGTTAATATATTCATGGCAGCAAACACATTTACACTACCTTGGAAATAGGAATTTGTTGAATTTCATAAAAAAGGGAGTTTTTGATGATAACTAGCATTTTGTTCATGTATTTGCTATATAATGGCTGAATAATGAGACCCTCTCTTCATTTCTTCCTTTCAAGCATCAACGTTTTATTGCAACAACTCATTTACACTTAATGAATATGAAAATGGCTTGTTTGTTGACAATGGTTAATATATAGTCATGGCAGCAAACACATTTACACTCCCATGGAAATAGGAATTTGTTGAGTTTCATTAAACAAGGAGTCTTTGGTGATTACTAGCATTTTGTTCATGTTTTTGTTGTATAGTGGCTAAATAATGAGACCCTCTTTTCATTTCTTCTTTGGAAGCATCAACCTTTTGTTTCAACAACAAATTCACAATTAATGAACATGAAAATAGCTTGTTTGTTCACAATAGTTAATATATTCATGTCAGTAAACACATTTACACTCCCTTGCAAATAGGAATTTGGTGAATTTCATTAGACATGGAGTCTTTGATGATGACTAGCATTTGATTCAAGTATTTGCTATATAATGGCTGAGTAATGAGACCCTCTCTTCATTTCATCCTAAGAAGGCTGCACCTGTTGTTGCAAGAACTCATTGGCAATTAAAGAATACAAAATAGCTTGTTTGTTCGCAACAATTAATATATTCATGGCAGAAAACACATTTACATTCCCTTGTAAATAGGAATTTGTTGAATTTAATTAGAGATGGAGTCTTTGATGATTACTAGAATTTTGTTCATCTATTTGCTGTATAATGGCTGCATAATGACACCCTCTCTTCATTTCTTCCTTGCCCATATCAACCTTTTGTTGCAACAACTAATTCATAGTTAATGAACATCAAAATAGCTTGTTTGTTCACAGCAGTTAATATATTCACAGCAGCAAACACATTTACATTCACTTGGAAATAAGAATTTGTCGAATTTTACTAAATAAGGAGTAATTGATGATGAATAGAATTTTGTTCAAGTATCTACTGTCTAATGGCTCAATAATGAGACCTTCAGTTCTTGTCTTCCTTGCAAGCATCAACCATTTGCTGCAACAACTAATACACAGATAATGAACATGAAATTAGCTTGTTTGTTCACAACAGTTAATATACTCATGGTGGCAAACACATTTTGACTCCCTTGGAACTAGGAATTTGGTGAATCTTATTAAACAAAGAGTCTTTGATGATGACTAGCATTTTGTTTTTGTATTTGCTATATAATGTCTGAGTAATGAGACCCTCTCTTCATTCCTTCCTTGCAAGCACCAACCTTTTGTTGCAAGAACTAATTCACACTTAATGAACATGAAAATAACTTATTTGTTCACAACAATTAATATATTCATGGCAGTAAACACATTTACACTCACTTGGAAATAAGAAATTGGTGAATTTCATTAAACAAGGAGTCTTTGATGATGACTAGCATTTTCTTCTTGTATTTGCTATATAATGGTTGAATAATGTGACCCTCTCTTCATTTCTTCCTCACAAGGATCAACCTTTTGTTGCAACAACGAATTCACAATTAATAACATGAAAATAGCTTGTTTGTTCACAACAGTTAATATATTCATGGCAGCAAACACATTTACACTCTCTTTAAAACAGGAATTTGTTGAATTTCATTAAACAAGGAGTCTTTGATGATGACTAGCATTTTGTTCATCTATTTCCTGTATAAGGGCTGAATAATGAGACCCTTTCTTCAATTCTTCCTTGCAAAGATCAACCTTTTGTTACAACAACTCATTCACACTTAATGATCATGAAAATTGCTTATTTGTTCACAATAGTTAATATATTCATGGCGGTAAACAAATTTACACTCCCTTGGAAATAGGAATTTGGTGAATTTCATTAAAAAAGCAGTCTTTGATGATGACTAGAATTTTGTTCTTGTATTTGCTCTATAATGGCTGAATAATGAGACCCTCTTTTCATTTCTTCCTTGCAAGCATCAACCTTCTACTACAACAACCAATTCACACTTAAAGAACATGAAAATAGCTTGTTTGTTCACAACAGTTAATATATTCTTGGTAGCAAACACATTTACACTCTCCTGGAAATAAGGGTTCGATGAATTTCATTAAACATGGAGCCTTTAATGATGACTTGCCTTTGGTTGATGTATTTGCTATATAATGGCTGAATAAAGAGACCCTCTCTTCATTTCATCCTAAGAAGGCTGCACCGTTTGTTTCAATAACTCATTGACACTTAAAGAACAAGAAATAGCTTGTTTGTTTGCAATAGTTAATATATTCATGGCAGCAAACACATTTACACTCGCTTGGAAATAGGAATTTGTTGAATTTCATTAAATATGGAGTCTTTGATGATGACTAGCCCTTTGTACATGTATGTGTTGTATAATGGCCGAATAATAAGTCCCAGTCTTCATTTCTTCCTTGCAAGGATCAACCTTTTGTTGCAACAACTCATTCACACTTAATGAACATGAAAATAGCTTGCTTTTTAACAGTAGATAATATATTCATAGCAGCAAACACATTTACACTCCCTTTTAAGTAGGAATTTGTTGAATTTCATTAAACAAGGAGTCTTTGATGATGACTAGCCTTTTGTACATGTATTTCATGTACAATGGCTGAATAATGAGACTCTCTCTTCATTTCTTCCCTTCTAGCATCAACATTTTGTTGCAACAACTCATTCACACTTAATGAATATGAAAATAGCTTGTTTGTTCACTACAATTAATATATTCATGGCAGCAAACACATTTACACTCCCTTGGAAATAGGAATTTGTTGAATTTCATTACACAAGGAGTCTTTGATGATGACTAGCATTTTGTCTCTGTATTTGTTGTATAATGGCTAAATAATGAGACGCTCTCTTCATTTCTTTCTAGCAAGGATCAACCTTTTGTTGCAACAACTCATTCACACTTAATGAACATGAAAATAGCTTGTTTGTTCACAATAGTTAATATATTCATGGTAGCAAACACATTTTCACTCCCTTGGAAATAGGAGTTTGTTGAATTTCATTAAATAAGGAGTCTCTGATGATGACTAGCATTTTGTTCGTGTATTTGCTTTATAATGGCTGACTAATGAGACCCACTCTTCATTTCTTCCTTGCAAGGATCAACCTTTCAATGCAACAAGTCATTCGCATTTAATGAACATGAAAATAGATTGTTTGTTCACAACAATATATTCATGGCAGCAAACACATTTACACTCCCTTGGAAATAGGGATTCGATGAATTTCATTAAACACGTAGTCTTTGATAATGACTAGCATTTGGTTCAAGTATTTTCTTTATAATGGCTGAATAATGAGTCCCTCTCTTCATTTCATCCTTAGAAGGATGCACCTTTTGTTGCAACAAACTCATTGACGGTTAAAGAACATGAAATAGCTTGTTTGTTCAAACCAGTTAATATATTCATGATAGCAAACATATTTGCATGCCCTTGGAAATAGGAATTTGTTGAATTTCATTAAACAAGGAGTCTTTGATGATGACGAGCATTTTGTTCATTTATTTGCTGTATAATGGCAGCTTAATGAGACCCTCTCTTCATTTCTTCCTTGCACCAATCAACCTTTTGTTGCAACAATGTTAATGAACATGAAAATAGCTTGTTTGTTCACAACAGTGAATATATTTATGCCAGTAAACACATTTACACTTCCTTGGAAATAGGGATTCAATGAATTTCATTAAACATGGAGTCTTTGATGATGACTAGTGTTTGGCTCAAGTATTTGCTGTATAATGGTTGAATATTGAGTCCCTGTCTTCATTTCATCCTAAGAAGGCTGTACTTTTTGTTGTAATAACTCATTGACACTTAAAGAACACGAAATAGCATGTTTGTTTACAATAGTTAATATATTCAGGGCAGCAAACATATTTTCATTCCCTTATAAATAGGAATCTGTTGAATTTTATTAAACAAGGAGTCTTTGATGATGACTAGCATTTTGCTCATGTATTTGCTTTATAATTGCTAAATAATGAGACCCTCTCTTCAATTATTCCTTTCAAGGATCAACCTTTTGTTAAAACAACTCATTCACACTTAATGAACATGAAAATAGCTTGTTTGTTCACAATAGTTAATATATTCATGGTTGCAAACACATATTCACTCCCTTGGAAATAGGAATTTGTTGAATTTCATTAAACAAGGAGTCTCTAATAATGACTAGCATTTTGTTTGTGTATTTGCATTATAATGGCTCAATAATGAGACTCACTCTTCATTTCTTCCTTGCAAGGATTAACGTTTTGTTGCAACAACTCATTCGCACTTAATGAACATAAAAATAGTCTGTTTGTTCACAACAATATATTCATGGCAGCAAACAAATTTACACACCCTTGGAAATATGGATTCGATGAATTTCATTAAACATGTAGTCTTTGATGATGACTAGCATTTGGTTCAAGTATTTGCTTTATAATGGCTGAATAATGAGTCCCTCTCTTCATTGCATCCTAAAAAGGCTGCACCTTTTGTTGCAATAATGCATTGACACTTGAAGAACACGAAATAGCTTGTTCGTTAACAACAGTTAATATATTCAGGGCAGCAAACATATTTGCATTCCCTTGGATATAGGAATTTGTTGAATGTCATTAAACAAGAACAAGGAGTCTTTGATGATGACAAGCATTTTGTTCATCTATTTGCTGTATAATGGCTGCATAATGAGACACTCTCTTCATTTCTTCCTTGCACTAATCAACCTTTTCTTGCAACAACGTTAATGAACATCAAAATAGCTTGTTTGTTCACAACAGTTAATATATTCAGGGCAGCAAACATATTTGCATTCCCTTGGATATAGGAATTTGTTGAATTTCATTAAACAAGAACAAGGAGTCTTTGATGATGACAAGCATTTTGTTCATCTATTTGCTGTATAATGGCTGCATAATGAGACACTCTCTTCATTTCTTCCTTGCACCAATCAACCTTTTCTTGCAACAACGTTAATGAACATCAAAATAGCTTGTTTGTTCACAACAGTTAATATATTCATGGCAGCAAACATATTTGCATTCCATTATAAATAGGAATCTGGTGAATTTCATTAAACTAGGAGTCTTTGCTGATGACTAGCATTTTGTTTGTGTATTTGCATTATAATGGCTGAATAATGAGACCCACTCTTCATTTCTTCCTTGCAAGGATCAACCTTTTGTTGCAACAACTCATTCACACTTAATGAACATGAAATTAGGTTGTTTGTTCACAATAGTTAATATATTCATGACAGCAAATACATTTACACTCCCTTTTAATTCGGAATTTGTTGAATTTCTTTAAACAAGGAGTCTTTGATGATGACAAGCATTTTGTTCATCTATTTGCTGTATAATGGCTGCATAATGAGACACTCTCTTCATTTCTTCCTTGCACCAATCAACCTTTTCTTGAAACAACGTTAATGAACATCAAAATAGCTTGTTTGTTCACAACAGTTAATATATTCATGGCAGCAAACATATTTGCATTCCATTATAAATAGGAATCTGGTGAATTTCATTAAACTAGGAGTCTTTGCTGATGACTAGCATTTTGTTTGTGTATTTGCATTATAATGGCTGAATAATGAGACCCACTCTTCATTTCTTCCTTGCAAGGATCAACCTTTTGTTGCAACAACTCATTCACACTTAATGAACATGAAATTAGGTTGTTTGTTCACAACAGTTAATATATTCATGACAGCAAACACATTTACACTCCCTTTTAATTCAGAATTTGTTGAATTTCTTTAAACAAGGAGTCTTTAATAATGACTAGCATTGTGTTCATGTATTTGCTGTCTAATGGCTGAATAATGAGACCTCTCTTCATTTCTTCCTTGCAAAGATCAACCTTTTCTTGCAACAACTCATTCACACTTAATGAATGCGAAAATAGCTTGTTTGTTCCCAACAGTTGATATATTGATGGCAGCAAAGTCATTTGCACTCCCTTGGAAATAGGAGCTATCTGAATTTCATTAGACATGGACTCTTTGATGATGATTGGCATTTCGTTCAAGTATTTGCTTTATAATGGCTGTATAATGAGACCCTCTCTACATTTCTTCCTAAGAAGCCTGCACCTTTTGTTGCAATAACTCATTGAAATGTAATGAACATGAAAATTTCTTGTTTGTTCACGAGAGTTAATATATTCTTGGCAGCAAACACATTTACACTCCCATGGAAATAGGAATTTGTTGAATTTCATTAAACAAGGAGTCTTTCAAGATGACTAGCATTTTGTTCATGTATTTGCTGTCCAATGACTGAATAATGAGACCCTCTCTTCATTTCTTTCTTGCAAAGATCAATCACTTGTTGCAACAACTCATTCACACTTAATGAACATGAAATTAGGTTGTTTGTTCACAATAGTTAATATATTCATGACAGCAAACACATTTACACTCCCTTTTAAATCGGAATTTGGTGAATTTCGTTAAACAAGGAGTCTTTGATGATGACTAGCATTTTGTTCATGTATTTGCTGTATAATGGCTGAATAATGGGACCCTCTCTTAATTTTTTCCTTGCAAGCATCAACGTTTTGTGGCAACAACCCATTCACACTTAATTAACATGAAAATAGCTTGCTTGTTCATGAAAGTTAATATATTCATGGCAGCAAACACATTTACTATCCCTCAGAGATAGGAATTTGGTGAATTTCGTTAAACAAGGATTCTGTGATGATGACTAGCATTTTGTTCATGTATTTGTTGTATAATGGCTGAATCATGAGACGCTCTCTTCATTTCATCATTGCAAGCATCAACCATTTGTTGCAACAATTCATTCAAAATTAATGAACATGAAAATAGCTTGTTTGTTCACAACTGTTAATATGTTCATGGCAGCAAACACATTTACACTCCCTTGGAAATAGGAATTTGGTGAATTTTGTTAAACAAGGAGTCTTTGATGATGACTAGCATTTTGTTCATGTATTTGTTGTATAATGGCTGAATAATGAGACCGTCTCTTCATTTCTTCCTTGCAATGATCAACCTTTTGTTGCGACAACCCATTCATAATTAATTAACATGAAAATAGGTTGTTTGTGCACAAAAGTTAATATATTTATGGCAGCAAACACATTTACAGTCCCTTAGAGATAAGAATTTGGTGAATTTCATTAAACAAGGAGTCTTTGATGACGACTAGCATTTTGTTCATGTATTTGCTGTATAATGGCTGAAAAGTGAGACCCTCTCTTCATTTCTTCCTTACAAGCATCAACCATTTGTTGCAAAAACTCATTCACACTTCATGAACATGAAAATAGCCTTTTTGTTTACAACAGTTAATATATGCATGACAACAAACACACTTACTCTCCCTTTTAAATAGGAATTTGTTGAATTTCATTAAACAAGGAGTCTTTGGTGATGGCTAGCATTTTCTTCATGTATTTGCTGTATAATGGCTGAATAAGGAGACCCTCTCTTCATTTCTTCCTTGCAAGCATCAACCTTTTGTTGGAACAACTCATTCACACTTAATGAACAACAAAATAACTTGTTTGTTCACAACAGTTAATATATTCATGGCAGCAAATACATTTACATTCTCTTGAAAAGAGGAATTTGTTGAATTTCATTAAATAAGGAGTCTTTGATGATAACTAGCAGTTTGTTCATGTATTTTCTGTATAATGGCTGAATAATGAGACCCTCTTTTCCTTTCTTCCTAGCAAAGATCAACCTTTTGTTGCAACAACTCATTCACACTTAATGAACATCAAAATAGCTTGCTTGTTCACAACAGTTATTATATTCAAGGCTAAAACACATTTACACTCCTTTTAAAATAGGAATTTCTTGAATTTCATTCAAGAAGGAGTCTTTGATGATGACAAGCAAATTGTTCATGTATTTGCCGTGTAATGGCTGAATAATGAGACCCTCTTTTCATTTCTTCCTTGCAAGGATCAACCTTTTGTTGCAACAACTCATTCACACTTAACGAACATCAAAATAGCTTGTTTGTTCGCAGTAGTTAATATATTCATGGCAGCAAACACAGTCACACTCCCTTGGAAATAGAAATTGGTTGAATTTGATTAAATAAGGAGTCTTTGAATATGATTAGCATTTTGTTCATGTATTTGTCGTCTAATGGCTGAATTATGAGACCCTCTCTTCATTTCTTCCAAGCAAAGATCAACCTTTTGTTGCAACAACTCATTCGCACTTAATGAAAATCAAAATAGCTTGTTTGTTCACAACATTTAATATATTTAAGGCAGCAAAGGCATTTACACTCCCATTTAAGTAGGAATTTGTTCAATTTCGTTCAACAAGGAGTCATTGATGATGACTTGCATTTTGTTCATGTCTTTGATGTATCATGGCTGAATAATGACACCCTTTCTTCTTTTCTTCCTTCCAAGCATCAACCCTTTGTTACAACAGCTCATTCACACCTAATGAACATGAAAACAGCTTGGTTGTTCACAGCAGTTGATATATTCATGACAGCAAACACATTTGCTTTCACTTGGAGAGAGGAATTTGTTGTATTTCATTAAACAAGGAGTCTTTGATGAGGACTAGCATATTGTTCATGTATTTGTTGTATAATGGTTGAATAATGAGACCATTTCTCCATTTCTTCCTTGCAAGCATCATCCCTTTGTTGCAACAACTCATTCACACTAAATCAACATGAAAATAGCTTGTTTGTTCTCAACAGTTAATATATTCATGGCAGCAAATACATTTACACTCCCTTTTAAGAAGGTATTCATTGAATATCTTGAAACAAGGAGTCTTTGATAATGACTAGTATTTTGTTCATGTATTCGCTGTATAATGGCTGAATAATAAGATCCTCGCTTCATTTATTACTTGCAAAGATCAACTTTTTGTTGCAACAACTCATTTGCACTTAATGAACATCAAAATAGCCAGTTTGATCACAACAGTTAATATATTGATGACAGCAAACACATTTACATTCACTTGGAAATAGGAATTTGTTGAGTTTTATTACACACGGTGTCTTTGACGATGAGTAGCATTCTGTTCATGTATTTGCTTTCTAATGGCTGAATAATGAAACCCTCTCTTCTTTTCTTCCTAGCAAAGATCAACCTTTTGTTGCAACAGCTCATTCACACTTCATGAACATCAAAATAGTTTGTTTGTCCACAGCAATTAATATATTCCTGGCAGCAAACACATTTGCACTCCCTTGTAAATAGGAATTTTTTGAATTTCATTAAACAAGGAGTCTTTGAATATGACTAGCATTTTCTTCATGTATTTGCTATCTAATGGCTGCATAATAAGACCCTCCCTTCATTTCTTCTGAGCATGGATCAACCTTTTGTTGCAATAACTCATTCACACTTAATGAACAAGAAAATAGCTTGTTTATTCACAACAGTTAATATATTAATGATAGCATATATTAATGATAGCAAACACATTTACACTCCCTTGTAAATAAGAATTTGTTGAATTTCATTAAACAATGAGTCTTTGATGATGTCTAGCATTTTGTTCAAATATTCGCTATATAATGGCTAAATAATGAGACCCTCTCTTCTTTTCTTCCTTGCAAGCATCAACCTTTTGTTGCAATAACTCATTCACACTTAATGAACATCAAAATAGCTTGTTTCTTCATAGCAGTTAATATTTTCATGGCAGCAAACACATTTACACTCCCTTGAAAATAGGAATTTTTTGAATTTCATTAAACAAGGAGTCTTTGATGATGACAAGCATTTTGTTCATGTATTTGCTGTATAATGGCTGAATAATGAGACCCTCTCTTCATTTCTTCCTAGCAAAGATCTACCTTTTGTTGCAACAACTCATTCACACTTAATGAACATCAAAATAGCTTCCTTGCTCACAACAGTTAATATATTGATGACAGCAAACACATTTACACTCCCTTTTAAGTAGG
Source organism: Bruguiera gymnorhiza (assembly GCA_020883675.1). Classification (NCBI taxonomy): domain Eukaryota; kingdom Viridiplantae; phylum Streptophyta; class Magnoliopsida; order Malpighiales; family Rhizophoraceae; genus Bruguiera; species Bruguiera gymnorhiza. Next base: position 113,469 of record JAIRCJ010000125.1, read on the forward strand.
AATTTGTTGAATTTCGTTAAACAAGGTGTCTTTGGTGATAACTAGCATTTTGTTCATGTATTTGCTGTCTAATGGCTGAATAATGAGTCCCTCTCTTCATGTCCTCCCAGCGAAGATCAACCTTTTGTTGCAACAACTCATTCACACTTAATGAACATCAAAATAGCTTGTTTTTTCACAACATTTAAAATATTCATGGCAGCAAACACATTTCCACTCCCTTTTAATTAGGTATTTGTTGAATTCCATTAAACAAGGATTCTTTCAGATGACTAGTGTTTTGTTCGTGTATTTGCTGTATAATGGCTGAATAATGAGACCCCCTCTTCATTTCTTCCTCGCAAGAATCAACCTTTTGTCGTAACAACTCATTCACATGTAAGGAACATAAAAATAGCTTGTTTGTCCACAACAGTTAATATATTCATGGCAGCAAACACATTTACACTCCCTTTTAACTAGGAATTTGTTGAATTTCATTAAACAAGGAGTCTTTGATGATGACAAGGATTTTGTTCATCTATTTGCTGTATAATGGCTGAATAATGAGACCCTCTCTTCACTTCTTCCTTGCAAGCATCAACCTTTTGTTGCAACAACTCATTCACAGTTGATGAATATGAAAATAGCTTGTTTGTTTACAACAGTTAATATATTCATGGCAGCCAATACATTTACACTCCCCTTTAAGTACGTATTTGTTGAAATTTGTTAAACAAGGACTCTTTGATGATGGCTAGCATTTTGTTCGTGTATTTGCAGTATAATGGCTGAATAATAAGACCCTCTCTTCATTTCTTCCTTGCAGTCATCAACCTTTTGTTGCAACAACTTATTTACACTTAATGAACACGAAAATAGCTGATTTGTTCACAACAGTTAATATATTCTTGGCAGCAAACACATTTACACTTCCATTTAAATAGGAATTTATTGAATTTTGTTAAACAAAGAGTCTTTAATGATAACTAGCATTTTGTTCATGTATTTGCTGCATAATGGCTGAATATTGAGACCCTCTCTTCATTTCTTCCTTGTAGGCATCAACCTTTTGTTGCAACAACTCATTCACACTTAATGAACATCAAAATAGCTTGTTTGTTCAGAGCAGTTAATATTTTCATGGCTGCAAACACATTTACACTCCCTTGGAAATAGGAATTTGTTGAATTTCATTAAACAAGGAGTCTTTGATGCTGACAAGCATTTTGTTCATCTGTTTGCTGTATAAGGACTGAATAATGAGACCCTGTTTTCATTTCTTCCTTGCAAGGATCAACCTTTTTTGCAACAACTCTTTCACACCTAAAGAACATGAAAATAGCTTGTTTGTTCACAACAATTAACAAATTCATTGCAACAAACACATTTACACTCCCTCGGAAATAGGAATGTGGTGAATTTCATTAAGCAAGGAGTCTTTGATAAGGACTAGCATTTTGTTCATCTATTTGCTCTATAGGCGCTGAATAATGAGACCCTTTCTTCATTTTTTCCTTGCATGATCAACCTTTTGTTGCAACAACTCATTCACACTTAATGCACATCAAAATAGCTTGTTTGTTCACAATAGTAAATATATTCATAGCAGCAAACACATTTACATTCACTTGGAAATAGGAATTTGTTGAATTTCATTAAACAAGGAGTCTTTGAAGATGACTAGCATTTTGTTCATGTATTTGCTGTCTAATGGCTGAGTAATGAGACCGTCTCTTCATTTCTTCCTTGCAAAGATCAACCTGTTGTTGTGATAACTCATTCACACTTAATGAACATGAAAATAGCTTGTTTGTTCCCAATAGCTAATATATTCGTGGCAGCAAACACATTTACACTCCCTTGGAAATAGGAATGTGGTGAATTTCATGAAACAAGGCGTCTTTGATGATGACAAGCATTTTGTTTGTGTATTAGCTGTATAATCACCGATTAATGAGACCCTTTCTTCATTTCCACCTTGCAAGCTTCAACCTTTTGTTGCAACAACTTAGTCACTCTTAATAAACATGAAGATAGATTGTTTGTTCACAATAGTTAATATATTCATGGCAGCAAACACATTTACACTCGCTTTTAAATAGGAATTTATTAAATTTCGTTAAACAAGGAACCTTTGATGATGACTAGCATTTTGTTTATGTATTTGCTGCATAATGGCTAAATAAAGAGACTTCTCTTCTTTTCTCCCTTTCAAGCATCAACCTTTGGTTGCAACAACTCATTCACACTTAATGAACATGAAAATAGCTTGTTTGTTCCCAACAGCTATAATATTCGTGGCAGCAAAGACATTTACGCTCCCTTGGAAATAGGAATGTGGTGAATTTCATTAAATAAGGAGTCTTTCATGATGACTAGCATTTTATTTTTGTATATGCTGTATAATCGCTGAATAATGAGATCCATTCTTCATTTCTTCCTTGCAAGCATCAACCTTTTGTTGCAACAACCCATTTACACTTAATGAACATGAAAATAGCTTGTTTGTTCACAACTGTTAATATATTCATGGTAGCTTACCCATTTATACTCTCTCTTAAATAGCAATTGGTGAATTTTGTTAAACAAGGAGTCTTTGATGATGACTAGAATTTTGTTCATGTATTTGTTGTATAATGACTTGATAATGAGACCCTCTCTTCATTTCTTCCCTGCAAAGATCAACCTTTTGTTGCAACAACTCATTCACACTTAATGAACATCAAAATTGCTTCTTTGCTCGCAACAGTTAATATATTCATGGCAGCAAACACATTTACCCTCCCTTAGAAATAGGAATTTTTTGAATTTCATTAAACAAGGAGTCCTTGATGATTACTAGCATTTTGTTCATGTATTTGCTGTCTAATGGCTAAATAATGAGACCCACTCTTCATTTCTTCCTAGCAAAGAGAAAATTTTTGTTGCGACAACTCATTCACACTTAATGAACATCAAAATCGCTTGTTTGTTCACAGCAGTTAATATATTCATGGCAGCAAACACATTTACACTCCCTTTGAAATAGGAAATTTTTGAATTTCATTAAACAAGGTGTCTTTGAATATGACTAGCATTTTGTTCATGTATTTACTGTCTAATGACTGAATAATGAGACCCTCCCTACATTCCTTCCTAGCAAAGATCAACCTTTTGTTGCAACAACTCATTCACACTTAATGAACCTCAAAATAGCTTGTTTGTTCACAACAATTAATATATTCATGGCAACAAAGACATCTACACTCCTATTTAAGTAGGAATTTGTTGAATTTCGTTAAACAAGCAGTTTTTTATGATGTCTAGCATTTTGTTCATGTAATTGCTGTATAATGGCTGAATAATGATACACTCTCTTCTTTTCTTCCTTTAAAGCATCAACCTATTGTTGCAACAACTCATTCACACTTAATGAACATCAAATAGCTTGTTTGTTCACAGCAGTTAATATTTTCATGGAAGCAAACACATTTAAACTCTCTTGGGATTAGGAATTTGTTGAATTTCATTAAACAAGGAGTCTTTGAAGATGACTATCATTTTGTTCATGTCTTTGCTATCTAATGGCTGAATAATGAGGCGCTCTCTTCATTTCTCCCTAGCAAAGGTCTACCTTTTGTTGCAACAACTTATTCACATTTAATGAACATCAAAATAGCTTCTTTGTTCACAACAGTTAATATATTCAGGACAGCAAACACATTTACACTACCTTTTATGTAGGAATTTGTTGAATTTCATTAAACAAGGTGTCTTTGATGATGACTAGCATTTTGTTCATGTATTTGCTGTCTAATGGCTGAATAATGAGACCCTTTTGTTCATTTCCTCCCAGTGAAGATCAGCCTTTGTTGCAACAACTCATTCACACATAATGAACATCAAAATAGCTTGTTTGTTCACAACAGTTAATATATTCATGGCAACAAACACATTTACACCCCCTTTTAAATAGGAATTTGTTGAATTTTATTAAACAAGGAGTCTTTGATGAAGACTAGAATTTTGTTCATGAATTTGCTCTATAGTGGCTGAATAATGAGACCTTCTCTTCATTTCTTCCTTTTGTTGCAATAACTCATTCACACATAATGAACGTCAAAATAGCTTGTTTGTTCACAATAGTTAATATATTCATAGCACCAAACACATTTACACCCCCTTTTAAATTTGTAATCACTCATTCTCACTTGATTATGTTTAAAATACCTTGTGTACAAACAATAAGCACTCTATTCATGTTAACAAGCACATCTACACTTCCTTGGAATTAGGAAACCATTGAATTTCATTAAACAATGAGTATCGAATGATCATTAGCATTTCTTACAAGTATTTTCAGCTTAATCACTCATTAATGTGTGCTTCTCATGATTTCCTTCTAACAAGGCGGGACTTTTTGTTGTAATCACTCATTCTCACTTCATTATGTTGAAAATACCTTGTGTACACACAAGAAGCACTCTATTCATGTTGACAAGCACATCTACACTTCCTTGGAATTAGGAAACCATTGAATTTCATTAAACAATGAGTATCTAATGATCATTAGCCTTTCTTACAACTATTTCCAGCTTAATCACTCATTAATGTGTGCTTCATTTGATTTCCTTCTAATACGGCCGCACTTTTTGTTGTAATCACTCGTTCTCACTTAATGATGTTAAAAATACCTTGTGTACAAACAATAAGCACTTTATTCATGTTAAGAAGCACATCAACACTTCCTTGGAATTAGGAAACCATTGAATTTCATTACACAATGAATATCTAATGATCATTATCATTTCTTACAAGTATTTTCAGCTTAATCACTCGTTAATGTTTGCTTCTCTTGCTTTCCTTCCAACAAGGCTGGACTTTTTGTTGTAATCACTCATTCTCACTTAATGATATTGAAAATAACTTGTGTACAAACAATAAGCACGCTATTCATGTTAACAAGCACAACTACACTTCCTTGGAATTAGGAAACCATTCAATTTCATTAAACAACGAGTATCTAATGATCATTAGCATTTNATTCATGGCAGCAAACACATTTACTGACATTCATTATATAAGGAGTCTTTGATCATGACTAGCGTTTTGGTCATGTATTGCTGCTATAATGGCTGAAATGAGACCCTCTCTTCATTTCTTCCTAAGAAGGCTGCACCTTTTGTTGCAAATAACTCATTCAGACTCAATAAACATGAAAATAGCTGTCTTTCACAACAGATACTACATTCACAGCAGCAAACACATTTACACTCTGTTGGAAATAGCAATTTGTTTAAATTCATAAATAAGGAGTCTTTGATGATCACTAGCATTTGGTTCAAGTATTTGCTGTATGATGACCGAATAATGAGACCCTCTCTGCATTTCTTCTTAAGAAAGCTGTACTTTTGTTGCAATAACTCATTCACACTTAATGGAACGTGAAAAACATCTTTGTCTGCCCATTACAGGGAAAATATTCATGGCAACAAGCACATTTACACTCCCTGGAATAGGAATTTTAAAACAAGAAGTCTTTGATCATGACTAGCATTGTTCAAGTATTTGTTGTATAATGGTTGAATAATTAGGCCCTCTCTTCATTGTTCCTAGGAAGGCTGCACCTTTTGTTGCAATAACTCATTCACACTTAATGAACATGAAATAGCTTGTGTGTTCACAAGTAAAATATCATGATGGCAAAACACATTTACACTCCCTTGGAAAAAGCATTTGTTGAAATTCATTAAATAAGGAGTCTTTGATGATGACTAGCTGTTGGTTCAACGATTTGCTGTATAATGGCAGGTAATGAGACCCTTTCTTCTTTCTTCCTAAGAGGGCTGCACCTTTTGCAATAACTCATTCACACTTAATGAACATAAAAATAGCTTGTTTGTTCACAACAGTTAATATATTCATGGCAGCAAACACATTTACACTCCCTTGGAAATAGGAATTTGTTAAGTTTCATTAAACAATGAGTCTTTTGATGATGACTGGGATTTTATCAAGTATTTGCTGTATTATGGCTCATAAGGAGTCCCTCTCTTCGTTGTTTCCAAACATGCTCCACCATTTGTTGCAATAACTCATTACACTTAATGAACATGAAAATAACTTTGTGTTCTTGGCAGCAAAATATTACACTCCCTTGGAAATAGAAATTTGTTAAAATTCATTAAATAAGGAGTCTTTGATCATGACTAACGTTAGTTCAAGTATTTGCTGTATAAGGGTTGAATAATGAGACCCTCTCTTCATTTCTTCATTACAAGGCTGCACCTTTTGTTGCAATAACTCATTCACACTTAATGAACATGAAATAGCTTGTTGTTCCCAATAGTTAATATATTCATGGCAGCAAACACATTTACACTCCCTTGGAAGTAGGAATTTGTTGAATTTCATTAAACAAGAAGTCTTTGAAATGACTAGCATTTTGGTCAAGTATTTGCTGTATAATGGCTGAATAATGAGACCCTCTCTTTATTCCTCTAATCAAGGCTCCCCTTTTGTTGCAATAACTCATTCACACTTAATAAACATGAAACTAGCTTTTGTGTTCACAACAAGTAATATATTCATGGCAGCAAACACATTTACACTCCCATGGAAATAGCAATTTGCTGAAATTCATTTAATAAGGAGTCTTTGATGATAACTAGCATTTGGTTCAAGTATTTGCTGTAAAATGGTGAATAATGAGATCCTCTCTTCATTTCTTCTTTAGAAGGCTGCACCTTTTGTTGCAATAACTCATTCACACTTAATGAACATGAAAATAACTTGTTTGTTCCCAATAGTTAATATATCCATGAGAGCAAACACATTTACACTCCTTGGGAATTAGGAATTTGTTGAATTCATTAAACTTGGAGCCTTTGATGATGACTAGCATATTGTTCAAGTATTCGTTGTATAATGGCTGAATAATTAGTCCCTCCAATGAGACCCACGGAGATGAAGGGTGGAAGGCTTTAATAGATGCAGAGGTCGATTGCACATTCCAGAAGGTCCAATAAAATGAGCTAGAGTTTCAATGGATGCAAGAGGTCCATTGCACATTCCAGAAGGCCCAATAACACAAGCTAGAGCCAAAAAGATTAAAGAAGCACTAAATGGGCAACCAAGCTTCAAATGGTGCGAATTCAAGCTTGAAATAAAGTCTAGGCCTAATTAATATAATTGGAATACTTAATGGGTCAGACTAAGTAATAGCATTCACTTCTAAATAGGAGTTTGTTGTATATACTGGAATTTGTCCGAAATTCCTCCAAAATAAGGGTTTCTCCTAAGTAGGAATTTGTGCCTCTTTAGGATTGCTATCTTAGCCTATAAATAGGAACCCCTTGTAAGCTTTGTAAATCAGACAACTTTGTGTGAAATAGAAAGCAAAAGTTTTTCTCCCTTGGTTCTTTGAGAACTAAATAACTTATCAAGAGGTATTTCTTCTTGTGGCGTTTAAATCGGTTTATCACTCCTAATTATGTTCTTTTTTGGAGTGTGGCATCCATATCCTTCTTGACTACCCTAAGTTTGTGTTCTTTCAAATATTGGGTCTAGGGTGTCTATTATTAAACTCTAATTTAGCTTTCTTGGTTGTTCTTTGATTCCTTGTGTGCGTTGGGTCCCTAAGCCACGTCTTTTTAGGGTTTTCCGCATCAGTTGGTATCAGAGGCTGACTCTAAATCAGGTTGTATTGATTAATTCTTTAATTTTCTACCTTGTGATTTATCTATTACCCTTCAAATGTGCTTAATCTGTCTTTTTTCAACCCTTCTTACTTTACTCATTTGTTTGAGATTATAACTAACAAAAACATGCAAATTTCAATACCAATTGCTGTCTCTAAGCTTTATACTATTATTTGTGTTGAGAAAGAAAAAAAAAACAAACAAAAAGAGGAAGGAAAAAAAAAAGAAAACAAGAAAAAAAGGAACAAAAGAAAAAAGTATCCAATTCAAGTTATCGATAAAAGTTAACAGCTTGGTCATATTGGCTATGATAATAATATAGCTTCATTGCTCAACTCCAATGCTGTCATCTACTTTCTTGTTATGTCATCCAAGTTTGTCTTATAGGTTTAACCCCCTATTTTGATTTTGTGAGTTTAGTTTATTAAATTCGTTTGTGTTGATATCCTTTTCAACACCTTGTTCTCCAATTTGTAATCTTATGCCATTTATCTTATATGTTTAAAATCAATCCTTTGATTTAGTTTGCTTAGTTCTTTATAGCGTTTCAAAGGAGAATCCGAGTGGTAAAGGCAAGAGTGAAGTTCATATAAAGAAAAGCCTTAAAGCGTATAAACACAAGGAGTGTGACACCTTCTTTGAGTGAACATGTGAGGAGTGCTCTGTGAGTATCTTATTATTTTGTGTAGAAGTATAATATGACGTCCAAAGACAAAAGTGTAGCTCAGAAGGGAGCTAGTGATATGTCCTTCATGATCAAAGCTAGCAACAACATTTGAGCGTATGAATACCAGATTTGATGATATGAGGGAGAGAATGGAGGAACAATCTAATACTATAGCAGAGTTCAAAGGAGGGCATTGGATATGAGACTCCTAAAGAAGAAGGCAGTTGAGACATGCCTATGCCGATCGACAGTGATGTAGAAGATGATGAATTGATGCCAAACTACTGTGGTCAGAACTGCTAAACAATAGAAGGGATCCAAAGAGAATTTGGGAGGTAAGGCACCTATGACCATAATTGGGGTAGTATTAAAATGACAATTCGCTCCATTTCCAAGGTAAGAATGATCCTAATGGCATACCTAGAATGGGAGAAGAAGGTTGAATTGGATTTTGACTGCCACAACTATTCTGAGGAGAAAAAGGTAAAGGTTTATTGCAATTGAATTTACTAATTATGCTATTATTTGGTGGGATCAACTTGTTTTGAGTAGGAGAAGGAATCATAAGTTACCTATTGACACATGGGAGGAGATGAAGGCTATCATAAGGAGGAGGTTTGTCCCTAATCACTATTACAGGGAGCTGTACCAAAGGCACTAAAAGTGTAGAGGACTACCACAAGGAGATGGAGATTACCATGATTAGGGAGAATGTAGAAGAAGATAGAGAATCAACCATGGCTCAATTTCTGCAAGGGCTAAATAAGGCCATAACAAATGTGGTTGAATTGCAACACTTTGTGGAATTAGAAGTCATGGTGCACATGGCCATGAAAGTTGAAAGGCAACTCAAATGAAAGGGTTCCATATGGTTTAGGCAGAACTCAGGATCTACCTCATCTTGGAAGCCAAGTTGGAGTAAAATGGATGAGATGGCCAATTACAAGTCCAAAGTCAAGCTATCCAAGTACAAGAATGTGGGTCTAGCAAGGAGGCAGGTAATTCTGACCCTCAACCAAGTAGAAATAGAGATGTTAAATGTTTTAAGTGTTTGGGCAGGGGTCACATTTCTATTGGAAGGTACCGTGATGAAATTTTAAGCCTTTTTGTACAAAAAGGCTTATTTAACATTAACAAGTTTGACCCATCTTTGCCTAGTGTTGTTGTTGCTCTATTGCAAGAATTTAAAGATGTATTCCCTAACGATGTCCCAACTGGATTGCCACCTAATAAAGAAATTGAGCATCAAATTGATTTCATCCCAAGTGCATTCATCCCTAACTGGCTAGCATATAAGAGTAATCCTAAGGAGACAAAAGAGCCTTAAAGGCAGATTGATGAGCTTATTTCCAAAGGATATGTAAGGGAACGCAAGAGTCCATGTGCTGTTCCTATCCTACTTGTACCTAAGATAGATAGGACTTGGAGGATGTGTGTTGAATGTCGAGCAATCAACAAAATCACAGTAAAGTATCATCATCCCATACCTAGATTAGATGACATGTTGGATGAATTGCTTGGTTCATGTGTTTTTTCTAAGATTGATTTGAAAAGTGCATATCATCATATAGGATGAGAGAGGGAGATGAGTGGAAAATAGCTTTCAAAACTAAGTACAGTTTGTATGAATGCCTTGTTATGCCATTTGGTCTCACTAATGCACCAAGCACTTTTATGCAACTAATGAATCATGTTTTGTGTCCATTCATTGGTAAATTTATCGTTGTGTATTTTGATGATATTTTGGTTTATGGTAAAACCCTAGAAGACCATCTTGATCATTTAAGTTCTATTGTAAGTGTCTTGCGTTCTGAGAAATTGTATGCTAACTTAAAGAAATGTTCCTTTTGTACCAATCAGATCACATTTCTTGGCTATGTGTGAGTTCTAAAGGTGTTGAGGTTGACAAGAAAAAAGTTAAGGCAATTCGTGGTTGGCCTACACCCAAGTCAATTAATGATGTGCGTAGCTTTCATGGTTTAGCTAGTTTCTCTAGATGTTTTGTTAAGGACTTTAGCACCATTATTGCACCACTCATTGAGCTTATCAAAAGGAACAAGAGTTTTAGGTGGGGTAATGACCAAGACAAGGCTTTTAATTGCATCAAGGAAAAATTGAGTTCTGCACCCCTACTTGCCTTACCTAACTTTGCAAAAGTTTTTGAGATTAAGTGTGATGCTTCAGGTATTGGCATCAGAGCTATTTTGATGCAGGAAAGGCGCCCAATTGCTTATGATGAGAACCACAGAGATGATGGGTGGAAGGCTTCAATGGATGCAAGAGGTCCATTGCACATTCCAGAAGTCCCAATAACACGAACTGGAGCCAAAAAGATTAAAGAAGCACTACATGGGCTAATTGAGGACATTCAAGCCAACCAAGTTTCAAATGGTGCGAATTCAAGTTTTAAAGAGAGTCTAGACCTAATTAATATAATTGGAATACTTAATGGGTCAGACTAAGTAATAACAATCACTCCTATATAGGAGTTTATTGTATGTGCTGGAACTTGTCAGAAATTCCTCCAAAATAAGGATTTCTCCTAAGCAGGAATTTGTGCCTCTTTAGGATTGATATCTTAGCCTATAAATAGGCACCCCTTGTAAGCTATGGAAATCAGACAACTTTGAGTGAAATAAAAAGCAAGGGTTTTCTCCTTTGGTTCTTTTGAGAACTAACAAACTTATCAAGAAGTATTTGTTCTTGTGGCATTCCAATTGACCTATCACTCCTAATTTCTTCTTTTCTAGAGTGTGGCGTCCATATCCTTCTTAAATACTCTCGGTTTGTGTTCCTTCGAATGTTAGGTCTAGGGTTTCTGTTATTAAACTCTTGTTCAAGTATTTGCTATATAATGGCTAAATAATGAGGCCCTCTCTCCATTTCTTCCCACCAATGCTCCCCTTTTGTTGCAATAACTCATTCACACTTAATGAACATGAAAATAGCTTGTGTGTTCACAACAAGTAAAATATTCATGACAGCAAACACATTGACACTCCCTTGGAAATTGGAATTTGTTGAATTTCATTAATAGAGAGTCTTTCATTGTGACTAGTATTTTGCTGCAGTATTCATTGTATAGTGGCTGAATAATGAGTCCCTCTCTTCATTTCTTCCTAACAAGAATCCACCTTTTGTTGCAATAACTCATTCACACTCAATCAATATAAAAATAGCTTGTCTACCCACTACAGGCAAAATATTCAAGGCAATAAGCACATTTACACCCTTTTGAAAATAGGAATTTCTTGAATTTCACTAAACAAGAAGTTTTTGATGATGACTAGCATCTTGTTCAAGTATTTGCTGTATAATGGCTGAATAATGAGGTCCTCTCTCCATTTCTTCCCACCAATGCTCCCCTTTTGTTGCAATAACTCATTCACACTTAATGAACATGAAAATAGCTTGTGTGTTCACAACAAGTAAAATATTCATGACAACAAACACATTGACACTCCCTTGGAAATTGGAATTTGTTGAATTTCATTAAACAAGGAGTCTTTCATGGTGACTAGTATTTTGCTCCATTATTCGTTTTATAGTGGCTGAATAATAAGTCCCTCTCTTTATTTCTTCCTAACAAGGATCCACCTTTTGTTGCAATAACTCATTCACACTTAATGAACATGAAAATCGCTTGGCTGCCCACTACAGGCAAAATATTCAAGGCTACAAGCACATTTACACTCCCTTGGAAATAGGAATTTCTTGCATTTCATTACACAAGAAGTCTTTGATGATAACTACTACTTTGTTCAAGCATTTTCTTGTACAATGGGGGAATAATGAGACCCTCTCTTCATTTATTCCTTAAAAGACAGCACCTTTGGTTGCAATAATTCATTAACACTTAATGAACATGAAAATAGCTTGTGTGTTCACAACAAGTAAAATATTCATGGCAGCAAAGATATTTACACTCCCTTGGAAATAGCAATTTGTTGAAGTTCATTAAATAAGGAGTCATTGATCATGACTAGTGTTTGGTTTGAGTATTGTTGTATAATGGATGAATAATGAGACCCTCTCTTCATTTATTCCTAAGAAGGCTACACCTTTTGTTGCAATAACTCATTCACACTTAATGAACATGAAAATAGCTTGTTTGTTCCCAACAATTAATATATTCATAGCTGCAAACACATTAACACTCCGTTGGAAATAAGAATTTGTTGAATTTCATTAAACAATGTGTCTTTGATGAGGACTAGCATTTTGTTCAAGTATTTGCTGTATAATGGCTGAAAATCAGACCCTCTCTTCATTTCTTCCTATCAAGGCTCCCTCTTTTGTTGCAAGGACTCGTTCACACTTAATGAACATGAAAATAGCTTGTGTGTTCACAAGAAGTACTATATTCATGGCAGCAAACACATTTACACTCCCATGGAAGTAGCAATTTGCTGAAATTCATTAAATAAATTAGTCTTTGATAATGACTAGCATTTGGTTCAAGTATTTGCTCTATAATGGCTGAATAATGAGACCATCTCTTCATTTTTTCTCTAGAAGGCTGCACCTTTTCTTGCCAAATCTCATTTGCACTTAACGAACATGAAAATAGCTTGTTTTTTCACAACAGTTAATATATTCATGCAGCAAACACATTTGCACTCCCTTGGAAATAGGAATTTGAAGAATTTCATTAAATAAGGTGTCTTTGATGATGACTACCATTTTGTTCAAGTATTTGCTGTATAATGGCTGAATAATGAGTCCCTCCCTTCATTTCTTCTGAACAAGGCTTCATCATTTGTTGCAATAACTCATTTACACTTAATGAACATGAAAATAGCTTGTGTGTTCACAAGAAGTAAAATATTCATGACAGCAAACACATTGACACTCCCTTGGAAATTGGAATTTGTTGAATTTCATTAAACAAGGAGTCTTTCATGGTGACTAGTATTTTGCTCCAGTATTCATTGTATAGTGGCTAAATAATGAGTCCCTCTCTTCATTTCTTCCTAACAAAGATCCACCTTTTGTTGCAATAACTCATTCACACTCAATCAAAATGAAATTAGCTTGTCTACCCACTACAGGCTAAATATTCAAGCCAACAAGCACATTTACACTCCCTTGGAAATAGGAATTTCTTGAATCTCATTAAACAAGAAGTCTTTGATGATGACTAGCATTTTGTTCGATTATTTTCTTGTATAATAGCAGAATAATGAGACCCTCTCTTCATTTCTTCCTAAGAAGGCTGCACCTTTTGTTGCAATAACTTATTCGCACTTAACAAACATGAAAACAGCTTGTTTGTTCACAACAGTTAATATATTCATGGCAGCAAACACAGTTACACTCCTCTGGATAGAGGAATTTGTTGAATTTCATTAAACAGGGAGTCTTTGATGATGACTACCATTTTGCTCAAGTATTCGTTGTATAATGGTTGAATAATGAGTCCCTCTCTTCATTTCTTCCTAGCAAGGATCCCCCTTTTGTTGCAATAACTAGTTCACACTTAATGAACATGAAAATAGCTTATGGGTTCACAAGAAGTAAAATATTCATGTCAGCAAAGATATTTACATTCCCTTGGAAATAGCAATTTCTTGAAATTCATTAAATAATGAGTCCTTGATCATGACTAGCAAATTCTTGAAATTCATTAAATAAGGAGTCCTTAATCATGACTAGCATTTGGTTCAAGTATTCGTTGTATAATGGTTGAATAATGAGTCCCTCTCTTCATTTCTTCCTAACAAGGATCCCCCTTTTGTTGCAATAACTAGTTCACACTTAATGAACATGAAAATAGCTTGTGGGTTCACAAGAAGTAAAATATTCATGTCAGCAAAGATATTTACACTCCCTTGGAAATCACAATTTCTTGAAATTCATTAAATAAGGAGTCCTTGATCATGACTAGCATTTGGTTCAAGCATTGTTGTATAATGGCTGAATAATGAGACCCTCTCTTCATTTCTTCCTAAGAAGACTGCACCTTTTGTTGCAATAACTCATTCACAATTAATGAACATCAAAGTAGCTTATTTGTTCCCAACAGTTAATATATTCATGGCAGCAAACATATTTACATTCCCTTGGAAATAGGAAATTGTTGAATTTCATTAAACAATGAGTCTTTAATGATGACTAGCATTTGGTTTAAGTATTTGTTGTATAATGGCTGAATAATGAGACACTCTCATCATTTCTTCCCTAGAAGGCTGCACCTTTTGTTGCAAAAATTCATACACACTTAATGACCATTAAAATAGCTTGTTTGCCCACTACAGGCAAAATATTCAAGGCAACAAGCACATTTACACTCCCTTGGAAATAGGAATTTCTTGAATTTCATTAAATAAGGAGTCTTTGATGATGACTAGGATTTTGTTCAAGTATTTGTTGTATAATGGCTGAATAACGAGGCCACCTCTTCATTTCTTCCTATCAATGCTCCCCTTTAGTTGCAATAACTCATTTACACTTAAGGAACATGAAAATACCTTGTGTGTTCACAAGAAGTAAAATATTCATGACAGCAAACACATTTACACTCCCTTGGAAATAGGAATTTGTTGAATTTCATTAAACAAGGAGTCCTTCATGATGACTAGCATTTTGCTCAAGTATTTTTTGCATAATGGCTGAATAATGAGTCCCTCTCTTGATTTCTTCCAAACAAGGATCCACCTTTTGTTGCAATAACTCATTCACATTTAATGAACATGAAAATAGCATGTGTGTTCACAACAAGTAAAATATTCATGACAACAAATACATTTACACTCCCTTGGAAATAGGAATTTGTTGAATTTCATTAAACAATGAGTCTTTGATGGTGACTAGCATTTTGCTCAAGTTTTTTTTCACATAATGGCTGAATAATGAGTCCCTCTCTTCATTTCTTCCAAACAAGGATCCAACATTTGTTACAATAACTCATTCACACTTAATGAACGTGAAAATAGCTTGTCTGCCCACTATAGGCAAAATATTCAAGGCAGCTAGCCCATTTATACTCCCTTAGAAATAGGAATTTCTTTAATTTGATTGAACAAGAAGTCTTTGAGATGACTAGTATTTTGTTCAACTATTTGCTATATAATGGTTGAATAATGAGGCCCTCTCTTCATTTCATCCTATCAATGCTCCCCTTTTGTTGCAATAACTCATTCACACTTAATGAAGATGAAAATAACTTATGTGTTCACAACAAGTAACATATTCATAGCAGCCAACACATTTACTCTCCCATGGAAATATCAATTTGCTAAAATTCATTAAACAAGGAGTCATTGATGATGACTAGCATTTTGTTCAAGTATTTGTTGTATAATGGCTGAATAATGAGACCCTTTCTCCATTTCTTGCTATCAAGGCCCTCCCTTTATGGCAATAACTCATTCACACTTAACGAACATGAAAATAGCTTGTGTGTTCACAACAAGTAATATATTCATGGCAACAAACACATTTACACTTCCATGGAAATAGAAATTTGCTGAAATTCATTAAATAAGGAGTCTTTGATGATGATTAGTGTTAGGTTCAAGAATTTGCTGTATAATGGCGGAAGAATGAGTCCCTCTATTCATTTCTTCCTAGGAAGGCTGTTCCTTTTGTTGCAGCAACACATTCACTCTCAATGAACATGAAAACAGCTTGTCTGTACACAACAGCTACTATGTTCATGACTGCAGACACATTTACACTCCCTTGGAAATAGGAATTTGTTGAATTTCATTAAACAATGAGTCTTTGATGATGACTAGCATTTTGCTCAATATTTGTTGTATAATGGCTTAATAATGAGTTCCTCTCTTCATTTCTTCCAAACAAGGATGCACCTTTTGTTGCAATAACTCATTCACACTTAATGAAGGAGTCTTTGATGATGACTAGCATTTTGTTCCTGTATTTGCTGTATAATGGCTGAATAATGAGAGCCTCTCTTCATTTCTTCATTGCAACCATCAACCTTTTGTTGCGACAACTCATTCACACTTAATGAACATCAAAGTAGCTTGTTTTTTCACAATAGTTAATATATTCAAGGCAGCAAACACATTTACACTCCCTTTTAAATCAGAATTTGTTGAATTTCGTTAAATAAGGAGTCTTTGGCAATGACTAGCATTTTGTTCTAGTATTTGCTGTATAATGGCTGAATAATGTGTCCGTCTCTTCATTTCATCCCTGCAACCATCAACCTTTTGTTTCAACAACTCATTCGCACTTAACGAACATGAAAACAGCTTGTTTGTTCACAACAGTTAATAAATTCATGGCCACAAACACATTTACACTCCCATTTAAATCAGGATTTGTTGACTATTGTTAAATAAGCAGTCTTTGGTAATGATTAGCATTTTGTTGCAGTATTTTCTATATAATGGCTGAATAATGAGTCCCTCTCTTCATTTCTTCCTTGCAAGCATCAAACTTTTGTTGCTAGAACTCATTCACACTTACTGAACGTTAAAATAGCTTGTTTGTTCACAACAGTTAATAAATTCATGGCAGCAAAAACATTTACACTCCCTTTTAAGTAGGAATTTGTTGATGTTGTTCCCACAGCCTTGTATGTGTTGTAATTGTTGTCAACTAGATCTAAGTGTGCAAGCAGAAGTGGCTCATATCTCTGGAATTACGGGATAAGACTAGCATGTCAAATAACCTCATAAAGTGATCTCCTTGGAGTGAACTTGTAGAGGGAGTTTAGCATTGCTTAAGTCTCAGTGTGACAAGGTTGTATACGGATAATAAGTTCATAAGAAGTTAAATCTGCAAGTCCGTAAGCTTGTCCTAAGACTAAGTCCAGGAGCAAAAGTCCAGAGGAAGTGTTCGTAAGACGGTCCGCAGGATGATTCCGTAATAAGATTCCGTAAGAAGATTCCGTAAGAAGATTCCATAAGATTGTTCGAAGGACAAGTTCAGAGGAAGATTCCATAACATTGGTCTATAAGAAGACCACTCCACATGATAAACAGTGGATTTTGGTGTTACGGAGTAATTCTGGAGGAGCGGAGCAATTTCAGAAGCGGATGAACAGTGAAGTATGAGGTTACGGAGCAATTCCGAAGTTATAGAGCGATTCCGTAGTTACGGAGTAATTCCATGGTTACGGAGTGATTCCAGAGGAGCGGAATAATTCTGGGGTTACAGACAGACAGGGAGTCCAAAAGAAGGGAAGGTTACGGAATTTTAACTTAGCATTTCCAAAAGATGGGCAGTTACGGGGGCTGTTTCTTCTGTACATTTTTAACTGTTCATGGACAATCCTGGCTGTTCATTCAAGCATTCAAAGGATGAGATTTTAGTAGAAAGAAAAGAGCAGGAAAGGAAGTCTGTCACAGCTACAATAAACCCTACTAGGGTTTCCATACAGGGCAGTATATAAACCAAGACTTATCTCTTTTTAAGGGTACGTGTGAGACAACTTAGTGAAGACATTCTGTGAAGCTTAGAAAGAACTCAACGAATTTCCAGATTTCTTCAAGAGAGGTTAGAGAGTGTTTTGGTGATCTTCCAAGCGGCAGTAAAGTAGCCTATTCAAATCAAGCAGAGGCAAGACAAGCTAGAAGAAGGGTAGACACAGTAAATGACACTCTTTGTATTGTGATTGCTTTGTATTTGTAATAGTGAAGGGAGTAGAAGATTAAGACATCCATTGTAACTACATTGTAATCATAGGGGATACCACACTAGTATTCTCAAGTATAGTGGATTGTCTCGGTAGAGGAAGAATCCCTACCATTGTGGAGTAGGTCACATGGGCCGAACCACGTAAATCTCTTGTGTCCTTGCTTTGAATTTACATTCTGTGTTTTGAATTGAGTACTTTGGCTTAAATTATCAGAGTTTTTCAAGAGGGTGATATTGATTCACCCCCCTCTGTGCTGTATCACAAACTAGTAGACCTTAGGGTGAAGTTGGGAACTTCAATTGGTATCAGAGCTTAGGTTCACCAGTTTGAAGCTTAACAGCTTGGTGTACTAGCTTGAAGGGTTTCAGAAGTTTTAATTTGTTCAGCAAACTGAGAAATGGATGCCAGTACCAGCACCAGCACTACTTACAGCAAGAAGGTTCCAATCTTCAATGGAACCAACTACCATATGTGGAGAGCGAGAATGCAGGTGGTATTTGCAACCCTGGGCATGGACGTGGTGAAATCAGTATAAGAGGGTTTTGTGCCTCCAAAAGAAGGTAAAGATCCAACCCCAGAGGAATTAAGGCAGTTTGAGATCAATGGAAAGGCCTCAAAAGTCATCATTTCAGCATTGACAGATGCTAAATATGCTAAAGTTATGGATTGCAAATCTGCTAAGGAAATATAGTACAGATTGCAGAAGGTCTATGAAGGTGATGGCAGAATGAAGGAGGCAAAGCTTTAAGTTTTCAAAGAGAGATATGAATCTCTCAGAATGCAGAAAAATGAGACAGTCCAAGAGTTCTTCACCAGGGTTATTGATGCTGTAAACGACCTTAGAAGTCATGGGAAGAACAAGAAGGACTCATCTATTATGAAGAAAATTCTGAGAATTCAGCCTGAGAGGTTTGCCTCAAAGGTGGCAGCCATAGAGGAGAGTAGAGATCTCAATTCTATGTCACTGCATGATCTCCAGTGCAATCTCATTGCATATGAGATGAGAATAAAGTCAAATGAAAGCTCCTCAACATCAAAGCCATCAAAGGAGGCAGCTTTCAAAGCTATGAAACACTTGAAGATAAGAGAAGAGGAAGAATCATCCAGTGAGGATGATGATGATGATGAGGAAGAAAGTAAAGGTGAAGTGTCGGGCTTACTTCACAAGGAAATTCAAAAAGGGGTCTAAGAAGGGAAAAGGACAGTTATCCTTGAGATGTTATCATTATGGGAAGACTGGACACTTTGCTTCTCAGTGCAAAGTGAAACTTGATGATGAAGATGAGGATGGTGATGATGAGCAGGATTCAAAATGGAGAAGACTATCATCCAAATCAAAGAAGTCCAGCAAGACGACTGCCAACCCATTCAAGAGTTATGTGAGCCAGACAAAAGAAGTTGATGAGGAGGAAGATGTAGACTCATCAGATGAGCATGCCTTTATGGCATCAGCTCAATATGGTAGTTCAACCTCTGAAGAGGAAGAGGAGGTTGATGAAGAAGAACCAGACCTTGAAGCTGAGTTAAAAGCAGCTTCAAAGGAGATAATCAGAAGGGGCAGAACCATAAGAAGGTTGGAGGCCCATATAAAACAAGTTGAAGCAAAGATTGAGGAAGCAGAAAGTCAAAAAGATGAAATAAGGGCTGAACATATTGACTTGAAGAGAAGATTTGAAGAACAGATCAAAATATGTGAAGACCTTACAATGGAGCTTGCCTCAAGGACTTCAACAATTGAAGAAATAGAGTTGCTGAGACTCCAGCAACAACTCAAAAAGAGTGAAGAGAACTTGCAGAAGCTTGAAGTGGTAGGAGAAACAAGCTCTGCAAGAGAAAAGAAGAATGAAGAGAAAGTGCAGCAATCTGAGGCTGCACTGCCTAAAGAGAATGAGACCTTGCCACAGAAGTTGAAAGAGAAGGCTGTGACTCAGGAGAAGATAGCTGAAGAAAAGAAGACAGTTATCAAACCAAAGCCAGGGCCAAAAATGATGTATGTGGTTAAAGAGCAGCAGCCCATAGCTGCTAAGTCTCAGAAAGAAAAGACTGATCAGCCAGGAACAGTGAAGGCTGAAAATAAAGAAGATTTGAAGAAGCAACCTAGGGTTGCAAACAAAAATGAAGAAAAAAAGTCAGCCAGCCAGGGGCTATGGCTGAACAGAAGAAGGAGAAGAAGGTGGCTGAAATGAAAGTCACACAAGCAAAGAAGCCAGCAACCTTGCCTACACAGCAAGTAATGAACAAAAGAAGACAAGCTGTGGTTAGACCTAAGAAGAGGCAGTTTCAAGGTCACTGCTTTTATGTGGAGTTTGGGGTCATAAGGCAAGTAAATGCTGGTGGAGAAGGCCAGTATATGTCTCCAACTTGAGAAGATCTGATACTGCATACAGGGGGAGACAATACAAAATTCAGAGGAGAACATCTGTCGTGAGTTCTTGCACATACTATAAAAAGCAAGGACACAATGACAAGGATTGTTGGTGGAAGCCCAAACCAGTGGTTTCAAAGAACAAGTTTGCTATATTGGCAGACTTGGAACAATGTGAAAGGTGCAGGCATGATGGCCATAATACCAAGAGATGCATGACACTTCTCCCTGAGCAAGAGAAGGAACTCAATGGCATAGGGAAAACAATTGGTGCAGTCAAAGCTGAGAAAAAGGAGAAAGCTATCTTCAAGCCAGTTTAACAGAAGGAATATAAAGCTAAAAAGGACGTAGCTAATATAGCTAAAATTGCACTAAAGGCTGACTACAACAATAAGCAGTGGATCCTTGATAGTGGATGCACTTCACACATGACAAGAGACAAGAGTAAATTATCAAAGCTGAATAAGTCAAGAGAAGGCAAGGTCAAGTTTGGCAATGATGATTCACTTAACATCAGTGGTCAGGGGTCAATAAATATTAGAAAAGGAAAGTTGAAAGATGTTTTGCATGTTGAAGGACTCAGATATAATCTAGCATCTATCAGCCAATTATGCATTGAAGACCATGAAGTGATATTCACAAAAACAGGTTGCCAAGTAAAGAGTAAAGAAGGCAATACAGTTGCAACCGGGAAGAGAACAACTGGAAATTTATATGTGATTAATGAGGGCAGGACAAACAGTTGTTTACTTACAAAAGAAGAAGAAAATCAACTATGGCATAGAAGGCTAGAACACTTAACACAGAAGAACATGAGGAAGCTAACCACTACTCATGCAATCAGAGACATTCCAAACCTTAGGAGAGAGAGAGAGTATCTTTGCTCAGCATGCTTTAAAGGAAAACATGCTAGAAAGCAGTATAAGACCAAAGAGTTCAGTTTTGAAGCAGCGCTTGACATTGTACATACTGATTTGTGTGGGCCGATGAGAACAAAAGGGTTGAATGGTGAGAGGTACTTTATCTTGTTTGTTGATGATTATTCCAGAAGGACCTGCATCATGCACCTCAAACACAAGTCAGAAGTTTTGAAATGCTTCAAGAGATACAAAAGATTGGCTGAAAATGAGAGTGGAAAAAAGATCAAAGTATTAAGGCCAGATCAAGGCACTGAATTCATAAATAAAGCTTTTGAAGATTACCTTGAGAAGCATGGAATTCACCATCAAATGGTAGCAGCAAGAACACCTCAATAGAACGGGGTGGTAGAGAGGAAAAATAAAGCTGTGGTTGAAATGGCAAGAACTCTACTGTTGGAATCCAAGCTTCACACAAGATTTTGAACTGAAGCAACATTAACAGTTGTGTACCTACTGAACAGAGTTTTACTAAGGCCCACTACTGATAAGACTCCATATGAGCTATGGAGTGGGAAGAAGACAATAGCCAAGTATCTCAGAATCTTTGGCAGCCCATGTTTTGTGAAGAACAAGGAGCAAAGCTTGGGAAAATTCCATGCTAGGTCAGATGAAGGCATCTTTGTGGGATACTCAGTAAAGACAAAAGGTTACAGAGTTTTCCTACATAAACTGGGAAAAGTGGTCACTTCCAGTGATGTGAGAATAGATGAAAATTGGAAAACAATGCAAAATGAAGAAGCTGAGGACAGTGAAGAAGATGACTTCAAGATAGATGAAGAATCAGACCAGCATGAAGAAAAGGGGAAAGAAGTAAGTTCAGACTCAAAGAAGAATGGATCTGAAGATGAAGAAAGAGATCCTCTTGCAACTAAGACTGTGCAAGAGAGAAAGACCAAGAAAACTTGGTCCAGTGCTCATCAAGGAAATCAGATCATAAGTGACTGATCAGCAGGAGTTACAACAAGAAGAAGAATTATGGGAGCTACTGCTTTACTCTTACAAGTTGAACCTAAATCTGTTGAAGAGGCTACACAAGACAAAGCCTGGGTCAAAGCTATCAATAAGGAGTTAGATCAAATCGAGAAGAATGATACATGGGAGTCGGTTCCAAGACCCACTAACAAGAATGTCATAGTAACAAAATGGGTGTTTAGAAATAAACACAATGAAGATGGCAAGGTGGTGAGGAACAAGGCTAGGCTGGTTTGCAAAGACTATACTCAAATAGAAGGAGTAGATGTTGATGAAACTTTTGCACTAGTTGCAAGGTTGGAAACTATTAGAATGTTCATAGCTTTGGCAGCACATAAGAGGTATAAAGTTTATCAGATGGATGTGAAATCAGCCTTTTTGAATGGGCTCTTGAAAGAAGAAGTGTATATTGAACAACCCGATGGAGTACAAATCAGCGAGGATGAGACACATGTGTGCAAGCTAAAGAAAGCCTTATATGGCCTTAAACAAGCCCCAAGAGCATGGTACAGTAGGTTGGATGTGTATTTAAGAAGGTTGAACTTCAGAAGAGGAACAGTTGATAATAACCTATATGTGTTCAACTCAGAGAAAGGCCAGCTGATAACCATAGTATATGTAGACAACATCATCTTTGGAGGGGATCACTCTGAGCTATGCCAGGAATTTGCACAGAAGATGAGTGAGGAATTTAAGATGTCATTGATTGGAGAAATGACTTACATTCTTGGATTACAGATAAAACAGTGTGAAGAAGGTATTTTTATTTCTTAGACAAAATATGCCAAAGAGATATTGAAAAAGTTTGGCATGGAGGATAGTAGACCTGTCAATACCCCTATGATAGTGGGTTGCAAGTTAACAAAAGATTAGGAAGGAAGGAGTACAAGCCCTACAAAATACAAGAAGATGATAGGGAGCCTTCTGTACCTTACAGCATCAAGGCCTGATCTCATGCAAGCCATGTGCATTGCCAGCAGATTCCAAGCTGATCCTAAGGAATCACATGTGTTGGCAATGAAAAGAATCCTAAGATACCTCAAAGGGACACTGGAAATGGGTTTATGGTATCCTGAAATGGATTCTATAAAACTACAAGCATACACTGATGCAGACTAGGTAGGAAGTACATATGACAAAAAATCAACCAGCGGCTGCAGCTTCAACTTGGGTTCAAAGTGTGTTACATAGTTAAGTAGAAAGCAAAACAGTGTTGCTTTGAGTACAACTGAGGTTGAGTATATTGCTGCTTGTGCAGCATGTACTCAGGTGATATAAATGCAAAGACAATTGGCAGATTTGGGTGTTGAAGTGAAGTTACCAATAAGTGTACTTTGTGATAATCAAAGTACAATTGATCTCAGCAAGAATCCAATTCAACATTCAAGGAGCAAGCATATTGACATCCGGTATCACTTTATCAAGGATCAAGTGGAAGAGGGCACAATACAGTTGGAGTATGTTGGCACTAAAGATCAAATCTCAGATATTCTAACTAAACCTCTGCCCATAGAGCTGTTTGAAAAGCACAGAATGAGTCTGTTTGTGCAAATGCCTCCTCAAGCTTGAAGTTCAAGTGAATCCTCCATCTCTACTTTACGGGTTTTTCAGATTTGTAATTGGTTGGCAAAGGGGGAGAGAAGCAACAGTGTAGGGGGAGTTGTTAAGGAAGGGGGAGTGCATACTTAGGGGGAGTTGTAATCCATCTGCTTCTAGATTATTACTCTAAGAAGATTATGAAGGACTGCTGCATAATGACTTTTGTTGTGAGTGTTGCCAACAGTTACAAAGGGGGAGATTGTTGTTCCCATAGCCTTGTATGGGTTATAATTGTTGTCAACTAAATTTAAGTGTGCAAGCAGAAGTGGCTCATATCTCAGGAATTACAGGATAAGACTAGCATGTCAAATAACCTTGTAAAGTGATCTCCTTGGAGTGAACTTGTAGAGGGAGTTTAGCATTGCTTAAGTCTTAGTGTGACAGTGTGACAGTGTGACAGGGTTGTATACGAATAATAAGTTCATAAGAAGTTAAATCTACAAGTCTGTAAGCCTAGCATGAGACTAAGTTTAGGAGCAAAAGTCCAAAGGAAGTGTCCGTAAGACGGTCCGCAGGAGGAGTCTGTAAGAAGATTTTGTAAGGTGGTCCGTAGGAGAAGTCCGAAAGATGAGTCCGTAAGATGGTCCGCAGGATGATTCCGTAAGACCGACCGAAGGACAAGTCTAAAGGAAGATTCCATAACATTGGTCCGTAAGAAGACTACTCCATAGGATGAACAGTGGATTCCAAAGTTACGGAGTAATTTCGTAGGAACGGAGCAATTCCAAAAGCGGATGAATAGTGAAGTCCGAGGTTATAGAGCAATTCTGGAGTTACGGAGCGATTCCGTAGTTACGGAGTAATTCCATGGTTATGGAGTGATTCCAGAGGAGCGAAATAATTTAGGGGTTATGGACAGGCAGGGAGTCCAGAAGAAGGGAAGGTTACAGAATTTTAACTTAGCATTTATGAAAGATGGGTAGTTACAGGGGCAGTTTCTTCTGTATATTTTTAACTGTTCATTCAAGCATTCAAAGGATGAGATTTTAGTAGAAAGAAAAGAGCAAGAAAGGAAGTCTGTCGTAGCTACAATAAACCCTATTAGGGTTTCCATAGAGGGCAGTATATAAACCAAGACTTATCTCTTTTTAAGGGTGCGTGTGAGACAACCTAGTGAAGACATTCTGTGAAGCTTAGAGAGAACTCAACGAATTTCCAGATTTCTTCAAGAGAGGTTAGAGAGTGTTTTGGTGATCTTCTAAGCAGCAGTAAAGCAACCTATTCAAATCAAGCAAAGGCAAGACAAGTTAGAAGAAAGGTAGACATAGTAAGTGACACTCTTTGTATTGTGATTGCTTTGTATTTGTAATAGTGAAAGGAGTAGAAGATTAAGACATCCATTGTAACTACATTGTAATCATAGGAGATACCACACTAGTATTCTCAAGTATAGTGGATTGTCTTAGTAGAGGAAGAATCCCTACCATTGTGGAGTAGGTCACATTGGCCGAACCACGTAAATCTCTTGTGTCCTTGCTTTGAATTTACATTCTTAGTTTTGAATTGAGTTGTGAACAAAGCTAAAGAATCATCAAACCCATAACCTAAAAGAAGACCTAATCAAGAATAACCAATCCATTTAATAGGCAAGGTGTCTGAAAAGTAACTTTGGGGACTATTGTGATTAAGAGGTAGCAATAGATCTACCTTAGTTGAATCTGAGAGAGAGTTCATTTTTGAGAAGAGTTTGAAGTTGTTCACCCACCCACATATTGACAAGAGCTAAAGTATTAAAGAAGTAGAGTACTTTGGCTTAAATTATCAGAGTTTTTCAAGAGGGTGATACTAATTCACCCCCTTTCAGTATCACAGACTAGTAGATCCTAAGGTGAAGTTGGGAACTTTAGTTGAACTTCGTTAAATAAGGAGTCTTTGATGATGACTAGCATTTTGTTCCTGTAATGGGTCAATAATGAGACCCTCTCTTCATTCCTTCCTTGCAAAGATCAACCTTTTGTTGCAACAAATCATTCACACTTAATGAACATCAAAATAGCTTGTTTGTTCACAACAGTTATTATATGCATGGCAGCAAACACATTTACCCTCCCGTTGAAATAGGAATTTGTTGAATTTTAATAAACAAGGAGACTTTGATGATGACTAGCTTTTTGTTCCTGTATTTGCTGTATAGTGGCTGAATAATGAGACCCTCTCTTCATTTCCTCCTTGCAAGCGTCAACCTTTTGTTGCTACAACTCATTCATACTTAATGAACATCAAAATAACTTCTTTGTTCACAACAGTTAAAATATTCAGGGCACCAAAAACATTTACACTCCCTTTCACATAGGAATTGGTTGCACTTCATTAAACATGGAGTCTTTGATGATAACTAGCATTTTGTTCCTGTATTTGATATATAATGGCTGAATAATGAGACCCACTCTTCATTTCTTCCTTGAAAGCATCAACCTTTTGTTGTAACAACTCATTCACACTTAATGAACTTGAAAATAGTTTGTTTGTTCACAACAGTTAATATATTCATGGCTGAAAACACATTTACACTCCCACTTAAATAGGAATTTGTTGAATTACATTAAAGAAGAAGTCTTTCATGATGACTAGCATTTTGTTCCTGTATTTGCTGTATAATGGTTGAATAATCAGACCCTCTTTTCATTTTGTCCTTGCAAGCATCAACATTTTGTTGCAACAACTCATTCACACTTAATGAACATGAATATAGTTTGTTTGTTCACAACAGTTAATATATTCATGGCAGCAAACACATTTACACCCCCTTTTGAATAGCAATTTGTTGTATTTTGTTAAAGAAGGAGTCTTTGATTATGACTAGCATTTTGTTCATGTATTTGCTGTATTATGGCTGAATAATGAGTCCCTCTCCTCATTTCTTCCTTGCAAGCATCAACCTTTTGTTGCAACAACTCGTTAAAACTTAATGAATTTCAAAGTAGCTTGTTTGCTCACAACAGTTAATATATTCATGGCAGCAAACACATTTACACCCTATTTAAGTTGGAATTTATTTGAATTTTGTTAAACAAGGAGTGTTTGATGATGACTAGCATTTTGTTCATGTATTTGCTGTCTAATGGCTGAATAATGAGACCCTCTGTTCGTTGCTTCCTTGCAAGCATCAACCTTTTCTTGCAACAACTCATTCACACTTAATGAACATGAAAATAGCTTGTTTGTTCACAACAGTTAATATATTCATGGCATCAAACACATTTACACTCACTTTTAAATAGGAAATTGTTGAATTATGTTAAACAAGGAGTCTTTGATGATGACTAGCATTTTGTTCATGTATTTGCTGTATAATGGCTGAATAATGAGATCCGCTCTTCATTTCTTCCTTGCAAGCATCAACCCTTTGCTGCAACAACTCATTCACACTTAATGATCATGAAAATAGCTTGTTTGTTCACAACAGTTCATATATTCATGGCAGCAAACACATTTACACACCCTTGGAAATAGGAATTTGTTGAATTTCATTTAACAAGGAGTCTTTGATGATGACTAGTATTTTGCTCATCTATTTGCTGTATAATGGATGAATAATGAGATCCTCTCTTCATTTCTTCCTTGCAAGCATCAACCCTTTGTTGCAACAAATCATTCACACTGAATGAACATGAAAATAACTTGTTTGTTCACAACACATAATATATTCATGGCAACAAACACATTTACACTCCCTTTGAAATAGGAATTTGTTAAATTACGTTCAATAAGGTGTCTTTCATGATGACTAGCATTTTGTTCCTGTATTTGTTGTATAATGGCTGAATAATGAGACCCTCTCTTCATTTCTTCCTTGCAAGCATCAACCTTTTGTTGCAACAACTCATTCACACTTAATGATCATGAAAATAGCTTGTTTGTTCACAACAGTTAATATATTCATGGCAACAAACACATTTATATTAACTTGGAAATAGGAATTTTTTTGAATTTCATTAAATAAGGAGTCATTGATGATGACTAGCATTTTGTTTATGTATTTGCTGTATAATGGCTGAATAATGAGACCCTCTATTCATTTCTTCCTTGCAAGCATCAACCTTTTGTTGCAACAACTCATTCGCACTTAATGAACATGAAAATAGCATGTTTGTTGAATTTTTTTAAACAAGGAGTCTTTGTCAAGGACTAGCATTTTGTTCGTGTATTTGCTGTATAATGGTTGAATAATGAGACCCTCTCTTCATTTATTCCTTGCAAGGATCAACCTTTTGTTGCAACAACTCATTCACACTTAATGAACAGGAAAACAGCTTGTTTGTTTGCAATATTTAATATATTCATGGCAGCAAACACATTTACACTCCCTTTCAATTAGGAATTTTTTGAATTACAATAAACAAGGAGACTTTGTTGATGACTAGCATTTTGTTCATGGATTTGCTGTATAATGGCTGAATAATGAGACCCTCTCTTCATTTCTTCCTTGCAAGCATCAACCTTTTGTTGCAACAACTCATTCACACTTAATGATCATGAAAATAGCTTGTTTGTTCACAACAGTTAATATATTCATGGCAACAAACACATTTACATTCACTTGGAAATAGGAATTTGTTGAATTTCAATAAATAAGGAGTCGTTGATGATGACTAGCATTTTGTTCATGTATCTACTCTATAATGGCTGAATGATGAGACCCTTTCTTCATTTCTTCCTTGCAAGCATCAACCTTTTGCTGGAACAACTCATTCACACTTAATGAACGTCAAAATAGCTTGTTTGTTCACAACAGTTAATATATTCATAGCAGTAAACACATTTACACTCCGTTTTAGGATGGAATTTGTTGAGTTTCGTTAAACAAGGAGTCATTGATGTTGACTAGCATTTTGTTCATTCATCTGCTGTATAATGGCTGAGTAATGCGACCCTCTCTTCATTTCTTCCTAGCAAACATCAACCTTTTGTTGCAACAACTCATTCACACTTAATGATCAAGAAAATAACTTGTTTGTTCATAATAGTTAATATATTTATGTCAACAAACACATTTACATTAACTCAAAAATAGGAATTTGTTGAATTTCATTAAAGAAGGAGTCTTTGATGATTACTAGCATTTTATTCATGTATTTGCCGTGTAATGGCTGAATAATGAGACCCTTTCTTCATTTGTTCCGTGCAAAGATCAACCTTTTATTGAAACAACTCATTCAGACTTAATGAACATCAAAATAGCTTGTTTGTTCACAACAGTTAATATATTCATAGCAGCAAACACATTTACAGTCCCTTTTAAGAAGGAATTTGTTGAGTTTCATTAAACAAGGAGTCATTGATGTTGACTAGCATTTTGTTCATGTATTTGCTGTATAATGGCTGAATAATGGGAAGCTCTCTTCATTTCTTCCTTGCAAGCATCAACCTTTGGTTACAACAACTCATTCACACTTAACGATCAAGAAAAGAGCTTGTTTGCTCACAAATGTTAATATATTCAGGGTAGCAAACACATTTTCACCTCCTTGTAAATAGGAATTTGTTGAATTACGCTAAACAAGCAGTGTTTGACGATGACTAGTATTTTGTTCACGTATATGCTGTATAATGGCTGAATAATGACACTCTCTCTTCATTTCTTGCTTGCAAACATCAACCTTTTCTTGCAACAACTCATTCACATTTAATGAACATGAAAACAGCTTGTTTGTTCACAACAGTTAATACATTTGTGGCAGCAAACACCTTTACACTCCCTTTTAAATTGGATTTTGTTCAATTACATTAAACAAGGAGTCTTTGATGATGACTAGCATTTTGTTCATGTATATGCTGTCCAATGGATGAATAATGAGACCCTCTCTTCATTTCTTCCTTGCAAGCATCAACCTTTTAATGCAACAACTCATCCACACTCATTGAACATGAAAATAGCTTGTTTGTTCACGCCAAGTAAGATATTCTTGGCAGCAAACACATTTACATTCACTTGGAAATAGGAATTTGTTGAATTTCATTAGACAAGGACTCTTTGATGATTACTAGCATTTTATTCATGTATTTGCCGTGTAATGGCTGAATAATGAGACCCTTTCTTCATTTGTTCCGTGCAAAGATCAACCTTTTATTGCAACAACTCATTCAGACTTAATGAACATCAAAATAGCTTGTTTGTTCACAATAGTTAATATATTCATGGCAGCAAACACATTTACACTCCCTTTTAAGAAGGAATTTGATGAGTTTCATTAAACAAGGTGTCATTGATGTTGACTAGCATTTTGTTCATGTATTTGCTGTATTATGGCTGAATAATGGGACCCTCTTTTCATTTCTTCCTTGCAAGCTTCAACCTTTTGTTGCAACAACTAATTCACACTTAATGAACAAGAAAAGTGCTTGTTTACTCACAAAAGTTAATATATTCAGGGCAGCAAACTCATTTACACTCTCTTCTAGATTGGAATTTGTTGAATTACGCCAAACAAGCATTTTGCTCACGTATATGCTGTATAATGACTGAATAATGACACTCTCTTCATTTCTTGCTTGCAAGCATCAACGTTCTCTTGCAACAACTCATTCACACTTAATGAACATGAAAACAGCTTGTTTGTTCACAACAGCTAATATATTCATGGCAGCAAACACATTTACACTCCCTTTTAAATTGGATTTTGTTCAATTACATTAAACAAGGAGTCTTTGATGATGACTAGCATTTTGTTCACGTATATGCTGTCCAATGGATGAATAATGAGACCCTCCCTTCATTTCTTCCTTGCAAGCATCAACCTTTTGATGCAACAACTCAACCACACTCATTGAAGATGAAAATAGCTTGTTTGTTCACACCAAGTAAATTATTCATGGTAGCAAACACATTTACATTCACTTGGAAATAGGAATTTGTTGTATTTGATTAGACAATGACTCTTTCATGATGACTAGCATTTTGTTCCAACATTTGCTTTATAATGGCTGAATAATGAGACCCCCTCCTCACTTTTTCCTTGCAAGCGCCAACCTTTTGTTGCAACAACTCATTCACACTTAACGAACATGAAAATAGCTTGTTTGTTCACAACAGTTAATATATTCATGGCAGCAAATACATTTACACTCACTTTTAAATAGGAATTTGTTGCATTACATTAAACAAGGAGGCTTTGATGATGGCTAGCATTTTGTTCATGTATTTGCAATATAATGGCTGAATAATGAGACTGCCTCTTCATTTCTTCCTTGCAAGCATCAACCTTTTGTTACAACACTCATTCACATGTATTGAACATGAAAATAGGTTGTTTGTTCTCTACAGTTAATATATTCATGGCAGCAAACACATTTACATTCACTTGGAAATAGGAATTTGTTGAATTTCATTAAACAGGGAGTCGTTGATGATGACTGGCATTTTGTTCATGTATTTGCTGTATAACGGTAGAATAATGAGACCTACTCTTCATTTCTTCCTTACAAGCATCAACCTTTTCTTGCAGCAACTCAATCACCCTTAATGAAAAAGAAAATAGCTTGTTTGTTCACAAATGTTAATATATTCATGTCGGCAAACACATTTACATTAACTTTAAAATGGGAATTTGTTCATTTTCATTAAATAATGAGTCTTTGATGATGACTAGCCTTTTGTTCGTGTATTTGCTTTAGAATGGCTGAATAATGAGACCCTCTCTTCATTTCTTCCTTGCAAGCATCAACCTTTTGTTGCAACAACTCATTCACACTAAATGAACATGAAAATAGCTTGTTTCTTCACAACTGTTAATATATTCATGGCAGCAAATACATTTACACTCCTTTTTAAATAGGAATTTGTTGAATTATGTTAAACGAGGAGTCTTTGATGATGACTAGCATTTTGTTATTTGCTGTATAATGGCTGAATAATGAGACCCTCTCTTGATTTCTTCCTTGCAAGCATCAACGTTTTGTTGCAACAACTCCTTCACACTTAATGAACATGAAAACAGCTTGTTTGTTCCCAAAAGTTAATATATTCATGGCAAGAAACACATTTACACTCCGTTTTAAATCGGATTTTGTCATTGATGATGACTAGCATTTTGTCATGTATTTGCTGTCTAATGGCCGAATAATGCGACCATTTTTCATTTCTTCCTTGCAAGGATCAACCACTTCTTGCAACCATTGATTCACACTTAATGAACATCAAAATAGCTTGTTTGTTCGCAATAGTTAATATATTCATTGCAGCAAACACATTTACAACCCCTTTCAAGTAGAAATTTGTTGAATTTATTTAAACGAGGAGTCTTTGATTATGACTAGTGTTTTGTTCATGTATTTTCTGTATAATGGCTGCATCAACTTTTTGTTGCAATAACTCATTCACAATAACTGAACAACAAAATAGCTTGTTTGTTCACAAAAGTTAATATATTCGTGACAGCAAACACATTTACACTCCCTTTTAAATAGGAATTTGTTGAATTACAATAAACAAGGAGACTTTGATGATGACTAGCAATGACTAGCATCTTGTTCATGTATTTGCTGTATAATGGCTTAATCATGAGATCCTCTCTTCATTTCTTCCTTACAAGCATCAACCTTTTGTTGCAACATCTCATTCACACTTAATGAAAATGGAAATAGCTTGTTTGTTCACAACAGTTAATATATTCCTGGCAGCAAGCAGATTTACACTCCCTTAGAAATGGAAATTTGTTGAATTACATTAAATAAGGAGTCTTTGATGACGACTAGTATTTCGTTCCTGTATTTGCTGTATAATGGCTGAACAATGTGACCCTCTCATCATTTCTTCCTTGCAAGCATCAACCTTTGGTTACAAAAACTCATTCACACTTAATGAACATGAAGACAGCTTGTTTGTTCACAATAGTTTACATATTCATGGCAGTAAACACATTTACACTCCCTTTTAAATAGGAATTTGTTGAATTACAATAAACAAGGAGGCTTTGATGATGACCAGCATTTTGTTCATGTTTTTGGTCCATAATTGCTGAACTATGTGACTCTTTCTTCATTTCTCCCTTGCAAGCATCAACCATTTGTTCCAACAACTCATTCACACTTAATGAATAACAAAATAGCTCGTTTTTTTCACAAAAGCTAATATATTCATGACAGCAAACATATTTACACTCGCTTTTAAATAGAAAATTGTTGAATTACAATCAATAAGGAGTCTTTGATGATGACTAGCATTTTGTTCATCTATTTGTTGTATAATGGCTGAATAATGAGACCCCCTCTTCATTTCTTCCTTGCAAGCATCAAGTTTTTGTTGCAACAACTCATTCACACATAATGAACATGAAAATAGCTCATTTTTTCACAACAGTTAATATATTCATGGCAAAAAACACATTTACATTAACTTGGAAATAGGAATTTGTTGAATTTCATTAAACAAGGAGTCTTTGATGCTGACTAGCATTTTATCCTTGTATTTGTTTTATAATGGCGGAATAATGAGACCCACTCTTCATTTCTTCCTTGCAAGCATCAACCTTTTGTTGCAACAACTCATTCACACTAAATGAACATGGAAATAGCTTGTTTCTTAACAACCGTTAATATATTCATGGCAGCAAACACATTTGCACTCCCTTTTAAATAGGAATATGTTGAATTGCATTGAGCAAGGAGTCTTTGATGATGACTAGCATATTGTTCATGTATTTGCTGTATAATGGCCGAATAATGAGACCCTCACTTCATTTCTTCCTTGCAAACATCAACCTTTTGTTGCAACAATTCATTCACCCTTAATGCTCATGAAAATAGCTTGTTTGTTCACAACAGTTAATATATTCATGTCAGCAAACACATTTACATTAACTTGGAAATCGGAATTTGTTGAATTTCCTTAAACAAGGAGTCTTTGATGATGACTAGCATTTTGTTCATGTATTTGCTGTTTAATCGCTGAATAATGAGACTCTCTCTTCATTTGTTCCCTGCAAAGATCAACCGTTTGTTGCAACAACTCATTCACACTTAATGAGCATGGAAATAGCTTGTTTGTTCACAACAGTTAATATATTCTTGGCAGCATATACATGTACACTCCCTTTTAAACCGGATTTTGTTGAATTACATTAAACAAGGTGTCTTTGATGAGGACTAACATTTTGTTCATGTATTTGCTGTATAATGGCTGAATAATGTGACCCTCCCATCATTTCTTCTTTGCAAGCATCAACCTTTGGTTACAACACCTGATTCACACTTAATGAACATGAAAATAGCTTGTTTGTTCACAATAGTTAACATATTCATGCAAGTAAACACATTTAC
The DNA here is from genome assembly GCA_020883675.1 of Bruguiera gymnorhiza. Taxonomy (NCBI): domain Eukaryota; kingdom Viridiplantae; phylum Streptophyta; class Magnoliopsida; order Malpighiales; family Rhizophoraceae; genus Bruguiera; species Bruguiera gymnorhiza. The sequence continues at coordinate 147,523 of JAIRCJ010000125.1, forward strand.
ACTCCCTTTTAAATAAGAATTTGTTGAATTACAATAAACAAGGAGTCTTTGATGATGACCAGCATTTTGTTCATGTATTTGGTCCATAATGGCTGAATAATGTGAGTCTCTCTTCATTTCTCCTTGCATGCATCAACCTTTTGTTGGAACAACTCATTCACACTTAATGAACAACAAAATAGCTTGTTTGTTCACAAAAGTTAATATATTCATGACAGCAAACACATTTACACTTGCTTTTAAATAGGAATTTGTTGAATTACAATCAATAAGGAGTCTTTGATGATGACTAGCATTTTGTTCATGTATTTGCTGTATAATGGCGGAATAATGAGACCCACTCTTCATTTCTTCCTTGCAAGCATCAACCTTTTGTTGCAACAACTCATTCACACTAAATGAACATGGAAATAGCTTGTTTCTTAACAACAGTTGATATATTCATGGCAGCAAACACATTTACACTCCTTTTTAAATAGGAATATGTTCAATTGCATTAAACAAGGAGTCTTTGATGATGACTAGCATGTTGTTCATGTATTTGCTGTATAATGGCTGAATAATGAGACTCTCTCTTCATTTCTTCCTTGCAAGTAGCAATCTTTTGTTGCAACAACTCATTCACATTTAATGAACATGAAAACAGCTTGTTTGTTCACAAGAGTTAATATATTCATGGTAGGAAACACATTTACACTCCATTTTAAATCGGATTTTGTCATTGATGATGACTAGCATTTTGTCATGTATTTGCTGTCTAATGGCCGAATAATGCGACACACTTTTCATTTCTTCCTTGCAAGGATCAACCACTTCTTGTAACCATTGATTCACACATAACGAACATCAAAATAACTTGTTTGTTCGCAACAGTTAATATATTCATTGCAGCAAACTCATTTACAGTCCCTTTTAAGGAGAAATTTGTTGAATTTATTTAAACAAGGAGTCTTCGTTTATGACTAGCATTTTGTTCATGTATTTTCTGTGTAATGGCTGAATAATGAGACCCTCTATTCATTTGTCCCTTGCAAGCATCAACCTTTTGTTGCAATAACTCATTCACAATTATTGAACAACAAAATTGCTTGTTTGTTCACAAAAGTTAATATATTCATGGTAGGAAACACATTTACACTCCCTTTTAAATAGGAAATTGTTGAATTACAATAACCAAGGAGACTTTGATGAACACGAGCATCTTGTTCATGTATTTGCTGTATAATGGCTGAATAGTGAGACCCTCTCTTCATTTCTTCCTTACAAGCATCAACCTTTTGTTGCAACATCTCATTCACACTTAATGAACATGGAAATAGCTTCTTTGTTCACAACAGTTAATATATTCATGGCAGCAAACAGATTTACACTCCCTTTGAAAAGAGAATTTGTTGAATTATGTTAAACAAAGAGTCTTTGATGACGACTAGCATTTTGTTCCTGTATTCACTGTATAATGGCTGAATAATGAGACCCTCTCTTCATTTCTTCTTTGCAAGGATCAACCTTTTGTTGCAACAACTCATTCACACTTAATGAACAAGAAAATTGCTTGTTTGTTCACAAAAGTTATTACATTGATGGCAGCAAACTCATTTACACTCCCTTTTAAATAGGAATTTGTTGAATTACGTTAAACAATGAGTCTTTGATGATGGGTAGCATTTTGCTCATGTATTCGCTGTATAGTGGCTGAGTAATGTGACCCTCTTTCATTTCTTCCTTACAAGCATCAACCTTTCGTTACAACAACTCATTCACACTTAATGATCATGAAAACAGCTTGTTTGTTCACAATAGTTAATATATTCATAGCAGCAAACACATTTACACTCCCTTTTAAGTAGGAATTTGTTGAGTTTCATTAAACAATCACTCTTTGGTGATGACAAGCATTTAGTTCATGTATTCACTGTATAATGGCAGCAAATACATTTACACTCCCTTCGAAATAGGAATTTGTTGAATTACGTTAAATAAGGAGTCTTTGATGATGACTAGCATCTTGTTCCTGTATTTGCTATATAATGGCTGAATAATGCGACCCTCCCATCATTTCTTCCTTGCAAGCATTAAACTTTAGTTACAACAACTCATTCACACTTAATGAACATTAAAATAGCTTGTTTGTTCACAACAGTTAATATATTCATGGCAGCAAATACATTTACACTCCCTTTTAAATAGGAATGTGTTGAATTAAGTTATACAAGGAGTCTTTGATCATGACTAGCATTTTGTTCCTGCATTTGCTGTATAATGGCTGAATAATGCCACCCTCTCATCATTTCTTCCTTGCAAGCATTAACCTTTTGTTACAACAACTCAATCACACTTAATGAACATGAAAACAACTTGTTTGTTCACAATCGTTAACATATTCATGGCAGCAAGCACATTTACACTCCCTTTTAAATCGGATTTTCTTGAATTTTGTTAAACAAGGAGTCTTTGATGATGACTGGCATTTTGTTCCTGTATTTGTTGTAGGCTGAATAATGAGACCCTCTCTTCATTTCTTGCTTGCAAGCATCAACCTTTTGCTGCAACAACTCATTCACACTTAATGAACATGAAAACAGGTTGTTTGTTCACAATGGTTAATATATTAATGGCAGCAAAGACATTTATACTCCATTTTAAATCAGATTTTGTTGAATTACGTTAAAAAAGGAGTCTTTGATGATGACTAGCATTTTGTTCATGTATTTGCTGTATAATGGATGAATAATGAGACCCTCTCATCATTTTTTCCTTGCAAGCATCAACTTTTTGTTGCAACAACTCATTCACACTTAATGAACATGAAAACAGGCTGTTTGTTCACAATAGTTAATATATTCGTAGCAGCAAAGACATTTATACTCCATTTTAAATCGGATTTTGTTGAATTTCATTAAACAATGAGTCTTTGATGATGACTAGCATATTGTTCGTGTATTCGCTGTATAATGGCTGAATAATGAGACCCTTTTTTCATTTCTTCCTTGCTAGGATCAAGCTTTTGTTGCAAAAACTCATTCACACTTAATGAAAATGAAAATAGCTTGTTTGTTGTCCATAGTTAATATATTCATGGTAGCAAACACATTTGCATTCACTCAGAAAGAGGAATTTGTTGTATTTCATTAAACAAGGTGTCTTTGATGATGACTAGCATTTTGTTTATGTATTTGCTGTATAATGGCTGAATAATGGGATCCTCTCTTCATTTCTTCCTTGCAAGCATCAACCTTTTGCTGCAACAACACATTCATACTTAAGGATCACAAAAATAGCTTGTTTGTTCACAACAGTTAATATATTTATAGCAGCAAACACATTTACACTCCCTTTGAAGTAGGAATTTGTTGAGTTTTGTTAAAGAAGGAGTCTTTGATGATGACTGGCATTTTGTCCCTGTATTTGCTGTATAATGGCACAATAATGAGACCCTCTCTTCATTTCCTCCTAGCAAGCATCAACCTTTTGTTGCAACAACTCATTCACACTTCATGAACAGGAAAACAGCTTGTTTGTTCATAATAGTTAATATATTCATAGCAGCAAACATATTTACACTCCCTTTTACGTAGGAATTTGTTAAGTTTCATTAAATAAGGAGTCTTTGATGATGACTACCATTTTGTTCTTGTATTTGATGTATAATGGCTGAATAATGAGACCCTCTCTTCATTTCTTCCTTGCACGCATCAACCTCTTGTTGCAACCACTCATTCACACATAATGAACATGAAAACGGCTTGTTTGTTCACAATAGTTAATATATTCATGGCAGCAAGCACATTTTCACTCCCTTTCAAATAGGAATTTGTTGAATCACCTTAAACAAGGAGTCTTTGACGATGACTAGCATTTTGTTCATGTATTCACTGTATAATGGCTGCATAATGAGACCCTCTCTTGATTTCTTCCTTGTGAGCATCAACCTTGTGTTGCAACAACTCATTCACACATAATGAACAAGAAAACTACTTGTTCATTCACAATAGTTAATATATTGATGGCAGCAAACACATTTACACACCCTTTTAAATCAGATTTCCTTGAATTTCATTAAATAAGGAGTCTTTGATGATGACTAGCATTTTGTTCATGTATTTGCTGTATAATGGCTGAATAATGAGACCTTCTCTTCATTTCTTCCTTGCAAGCATCAACCTTTTGTTGCAACAACTCATTCACACTTAATGAACATGAAAACAGGTTGTTTGTTCACAATAGTTAATATATTCATGGCAGCAAAGACATTTACACTCCATTTTATATTGGATTTTCTTGAATTTCGTTAAACAAGGAGTCTTTGATGATGACTAGCATTTTGTCAATGTATTTGCTATATAATGGCTTAATAATGAGACCCTCTCTTCATTTCTTCATTGCAAGCATCAACCTTTTGTTGCAACAGCTCATTCACACTTAATGAACATGAAAACAGGTTGTTTGTTCACAATAGTTAATATATTCATGGATGCAAAGACATTTACACTCCATTTTAAATTGGATTTTCTTGAATTTCGTTAAACAAGGAGTCTTTGATGATGACTAGCATTTTGTTCATGTATTTGCTGTATAATGGCTGAATAATGAGACCCTCTCTTCATTTCTTCCTTGCAAGCGTCAACCATTTGTTGCAACAACTCATTCACATTTAATGAATATGAAAACAGCTTGTTTGTTCACAATAGTTAATATATTCATAGCAGCAAACACATTTACACTCCCTTTTAAATCGGATTTTGTTGAATTTCGATAAACAAGGAGTCTTTGATTATGACTAGAATTTTGTTCATGACAACAAATACATTTACACTCCTTTCGAAATAGGAATTTGTTGAATTACGTTAAATAAGGAGTCTTTGCTGATAACTAGCATTTTGTTCCTGTATTTGCTGTATAATGGCTGAATAATGCAACCTTCTCATCATTTCTTCCTTGCAAGCATTAACCTTTTGTTACAACAACTCAATCACACTTAATGAACATGAAAACAACTTGTTTGTTCACAATTGTTAGTATACTAATGGCAGCAAATACATTTACAATCCCTTTTAAATTGGATTTTCTTGAATTTTGTTAAACAAGGAGTCTTTGATGATGACTAGCATTTTGTTCATGTATTTGCCGTATAATGGCTCAATAATGAGTCCCTCTCTTCATTTCTTCCTTGCAAGGATCAACCTTTTGTTGCATTAACTAATTCACAGTTAATGAACATTAAAATAGCTTGTTTGTTCACAATAGATAATATATTCAAGGAAGCAAATACATTTACACTCCCTTTGAAATAGAAATCTGTTGAATTACGTTAAACAAGCAGTCCTTGATGATGACTAGCATTTTGTTCCTGTATTTGCTGTATAATGGCCGAATAATGCGACCCTCTCTTCAGTTCTTCCTTGCATGCATCAACCTTTTGTTACAACAACTCATTCACACTTAATGAATATGAAAATAGCTTGTTTGTTCACAACAATTAATATATTCGTGGCAGCAATCACATTTACACTCCCTTTTAAATAGGAATTTGTTGAATTACGTTCAACAAGGAGTCTTTGATGATGACTAGCATTTTGTTCATGTATTTGCTGTATAATGGCTCAATAATGAGACCCTCTCTTCTTTTCATCCTCGCAAGCATCAACCTTTGTTGCAACAAATCTTTCACACCTAATGAACTTGAAAATAACTTTTTTGCTCACAAAAGTTAATATATTCTTGTTCCCAACAACTCATTCACACTTAAGGATCATGAAAATAGATTGTTCATTGACAACAGTTAATATATTAATGGCAGCAAACACATTTACATTCACTTGGAAAGAGGAATTTGTTGTATTTCTTTAAATAAGGAGTCTTTGATGATGACTAGCATTTTGTTCTTGTATTCCCTGTATAATGACTGAATAATGAGACCCTCTCTTAATTTCTTCCTTGCATGCATCAACCTTCTGTTGCAACAACTCTTTCACACATAATGAACATGAAAACAACTTGTTCGTTCACAATAGTTAATATATTGATGGGAGCAAACACATTTACACTCCTTTTTAAATCAGATTTTCTTGAATGTCGTTAAACAAGGAGTCTTTGATGATGAATATGATTTTTTTCATGTATTTGCTGTATAATGGCTGAATAATGAGACCCTCACTTCATTTCTTCCCTGCAAGCATCAACCTTTTGTTGCAACAACTCATTCACACTTAATGAACATGAAAATAGCTTGTTTATTCACAACAGTTAATATATTCCTTGCAGCGAACACATTTACACTCCCTTTTAAGTAGGAATTTGTTGAGTTTTGTTAAACAAGGTGTCTTTGATAATCACTACCATTTTGTTCATGGATTTGCTGTATAATGGCAGAATAATGAGACCCTCTCTTCATTTCTTCCTTGCAGCCATCAACCTTTTGTTGCAACAACTCATTCACACATAATGAACATGAAAATATCTTGCTTATTCACAACTGTTAATATATTCATAGCAGCAAATATATTTACACTCCCTTTTAAGTAGGAATTTCTTGAGTTTTATTAGACGAGGACTCTTTGATGATGACTAACATTTTGTTCATGTATTTGCTGTATAATAGCTGAATAATGAGACCCTCTCTTAATTTCTTCCTTGCAAGCATCAACCTTTTGTTGCAACAACTCATTCACACATAATGAACATGAAAACAGCTTTTTCATTCACAATAGTTAATATATTCATGGCAGCAAACACATTTACACTCCCTTTTAAATTGAATTTTCTTTAATTTCATTAAACGAGGAGTCTTTGATGATGACTAGCATTTTGGTCATGTATTTGTTGTATAATGGCTGAATAATGAGACCCTCTCTTCATTTCTTCCTTGCAAGCATCAACCTTTTGTTGCAACAACTAATTCACACTTAATATATTCATGGCTTGTAAGAAATGCCAGTGATCATCAATGACACCTTGTTTAATGAAATTCAATTAGTTTGAAGCTCCAAAGGGGTATAGATGTGCTTGTTTCCTTGAATATAGTGCCTGTTTTTGGTATAGAAGCGACTTTGAATATCCATAAGTGTGAATGTGTTATGACAACAAAAAATGGAGGCTTTTGAGGAGGAAAGGAAGGCATGGTCTCATTATTCTGCAATTAAGGAGAGATTACCTATAAGAAATGCTAGTGATCATCAAAGACAACTTGTTGAATGAAATTCAATGGGTTTGAAGTTCCAAAGGAGTATAGATGTGCTTGTTTCCATGAATATAGAGCTTGTTTTTGGTATAGAAGCGATTTTCAAGATCCATAAGTGTGAATGTGTTATTACAACAAAAAATGGTGCCTTGAGAGGTGGAATTAAAGGGATGGACTCATTATTCAGCAATTAAGAAGAGAATACATTTAAGAAATGCTAATGATCATCAAGGACACCTTGTTTAATCAAATTCAATGGGTTTGAAGTTCCAAAGGAGTATAGATGTGCTTGTTTCCTTGAATATAGAGCTTGTTTTTGGTATAGAAGCGATTTTCAAGATCCATAAGTGTGAATGTGTTATTTCAACAAAAAATGGAGCCTTGATAGGAGGAAATGAGGGGATGGTCCCATTATTCAGCAATTAATAAGAGAATACTTGTAAGAAATGCTAGTGATCATCCAGGACACCTTTTTTAATGAAATTCAATGGGTTTGAAGTTCCAAAGGAGTATAGATGTGCTTATTTGCATGAATATAGTGTTTGTTTTTGCTATAGAAGTGACTTTTAAGATCCATAAGTGTGAATGTGTTATGACAACAAAAAATGGAGTCCTGACAGGAGGAAATGAAGTGATGGTCTCATTATCTAGCAATGAAGAAGAGAATACTTGTAAGTGATGCTAGTGATATTCAATGACACCTTGTTTAATGAAATTCAATGGGTTTGAAGTTCCAAAGGAGTATAGATGTGCTTGTTTCCATGAATATAGTGCTGGTTTTTGGTATAGAAGCGACTTTGAAAATCCATAAGTGTGAATGTGCTATGACAACAATAAATGGAGGCCTGAGAGGAGGAAATGAAGGGATGGTCCCATTATTCAGCAATTAAGAAGAAAATACTTATAAGAAATGGTAGTGATAATCAAGGACAGCTTGTTGAATAAAATTCAATGGCTTGGTGTTCCAAAGGAGTATAGATGTGTTTGTTTCCACGAATATACTGGTTCTTTTTGGTATAGAAGCAATTTTCAAGTTCCATAGGTGCGAATGTGTATAAGAGGAGGAATTGAAGCAATGGTCTCATTATTCAGTAATTATGAAGAGAATACCTAAAAGAAATGCTAGTGATCATGAAGGATTCCTTGTTTCCATGAATATACTGCTTGTTTTTGATATAGAAGCGAATTTCAAGATCCATAAGTGTGAATGTGTTATGAGAACAATAAATGGAGGCCTTAGAGGAGGAAATAAAGGGATGGTCCCATTATTCAGCAATTAAGTAGAGAATACTTGAAAGAAATGCTAGAGATCATCAAGGACACCTTGTTTAACGAAATTCAATGGGTTTAAAGTTCCAAGGAAGTAAAGATGTGCTTGTTTCCAAGAATATACTACTTATTTTTGGTATAGAAGTGATTTCAAAATTACATAAGTGTGAATGTGCTATTACGACAAAAAATGGAGGCTTCAGCGGAGGAAATGAAGGGAAGGTCTCATTAATCAGCAATTAAGAAGAGGATACTTGTAAGAAATGCTATTGGTCATTAAGGACACCTTGTTTAACGAAATTAAATGGGTTTGATGTTCCAAAGGAGTAAGGATGTGCTTGTTTCCATGAATATACTTTTTATTTTTGGTGTAGAAGTGATTTTAAACTTCCATAAGTGTGAATGTATTATTACGACAAAAAATGGAGGCTTCAGCAGATGAATATAGTGTTTGCTTTTGGTATAAAAGCAACTTTCAAGATCCATAAGTGTGAATGTGCTATGACAACATTAAATGGAGGCCTAAGAGGAGGAAATGAAGGGATGGTCCCATTATTCAGCAATTAAGAGGAGAATACTTGTAAGAAATGCTAGTGATCATTAAGGACACCTTGTTGATTGAAATTCAATGGGTTGGTGTTCCACTGGGGTATAGATGTGCTTGTTTCCATGAATATACTGGTTCGTTTTGCTATAGAAGCGATTTTCAAGTTCCATAAGTATAAATGTGTTATTACAACAAAAAATGGAGCCTTGGGAGGAGGAAATGAGGGGATGGTCTAATTATCCAGCAACTAAGAAGAGAATACTTGTAAAAAATGCTAATGATCATCAAGGACAACTTGTTTAATGAAATTCAATGGGTTTGATGTTCCAAAGGAGTATAGATGTGCTTGTTTCCATTAAAATATTGGTTCTTTTTGGTATAGAAGCAATTTTCAAGTTCCATAAGTGTGAATGTGCTACTACAACAAAAAATGGAGCCTTGAGAGGAGGAAATGAAGGGATGGTCTCATTATTCAACAATTAAGAAGTGAATACTTGTAAGAAATGCTAATGATCATCAAGGGCACCTTGTTCAATGAAATTCAATGGGTTTGATGTTCCAAAGGAGTATTGATGTGCTTTTTTCCATGAATATAGTGCTTGTTTTTGTTATAGGAGCGACTTTCAAGATTTAGAAGTGTGAATGTGTTATGACAACAAAAAAGGGAGGTTTGAGGGGAGGAAATGAATGGATGGTCTCATTATTCAGCATTTAAGAAGAGAATACTTGTAAGAAATGCTAGTGATCATCAATGACACCTTGTTTAATGAAATTCAATGGGTTTGAAGTTTCAAAGGAGTATAGATGTGCTTGTTTCCATGAATTTAGTGCTAATTTTTGGTATAAAAGCAACGATCAAGATACATAAGTGTGAATGTGTTATGACAACAAAAAATGGAGGCTTCAGCGGAGGAAATGAAGGGATGGTCCCATTAGTCAGCAATTAAGAAGAGAATACTTGTAAGAAATGCTAGTGATCATCAAGGACACATTGTTTAATGAAATTCAATGGGTTTGAAGTTCCAAAGGAGTATAGATGTGCTTGTTTCCATGAATATAGTGCTTGTTTTTGGTATAGAAGTGACTTTTAAGATCCATAAGGGTGCATGTGCTATGACAACAATAAATGGAGGCCTGAGAGAAGGAAATGAAGGCACGGTCCTGTTATTTAGCAATTAAGATGAGAATACTTGTAATAAATGCTAGTAACCATCAAGGACACCTTGTGGATTGAAATTCAATGGGTTGGTGTTAGAAAGGAGTATAGATGTGGTTGTTTCATGAATATAGTGCTTGTTTTTCGTATCAAAGAGACTTTCAAGATCCATAAGTGTGAATGTGTTATGACAACATTAAATGGAGGCCTGAGAGGAGAAAATGAAGGGATGGTCCCATTTTTCAGCAATTAAGAAGAGAATACTTGTAAAAAATGCTAGTGATCATCAAGGACACCTAGTTTAATGAAATTCAATGTGTTTGAAGTTCCAAGGGAGTAAAGATGTGCTTGTTTCAATGAATATAGTGCTTGTTTTTGGTATAGAAGCGACTTTTAAGTTCCATAAGTGTGAATGTGTTATAAGAACAATTAATGGAGGCCTGAGAGGAGGAAATGAAGGGACGGTCCCGTTATTCAGCAATTAAGATGAGAATACTTGTAATAAATGCTAGTGATCATCAAGGACACCTTGTTGATTGAAATTCAATGTGTTGGTGTTCCATAGGAGTACACATGTGCTTGTTTCCATGAATATACTGGTTCTTTTTTGTATAGAATCGATTTTCAAGTTCCATAAGTATGAATATGTTATTACAAAAAAAAAATGGAACCTTGGGAGGAGGAAATGAGGGGATGGTCTTATTATTCAGCAATTAAGAAGAGAATACTTGTAAAAAGTGCTAATGATCATCAAGGACACCTTGTTAAACGAAATTCAATGGGTTTGATGTTACAAAGGAGTATAGATGTGCTTGTTTCCAAGAATATACTGCTTGTTTTTGGTATAAAAGCAATTTTCAAGTTCCCTAAATGTGAATGTGTTATGACAACAATAAATAGAGGCCTGAGAGGAGGAAATGAAGGGATGGTCACCTTTTTCAGCAATTAAGAAGAGAATACTTGTAAGAAATGCTAGTGATCATCAAGGACTCCTTGTTTAATGAAATTCAATGAGTTTGATGTTCCAAAGGAGCATTGATGTACTTGTTTCCATCAATATATTGGTTCTTTTTGGTATAGAATTGATTTTCAAGATCTATAAATGTGAATGAGTTATTACAACAAAAAATGGAGTGTTGAGAGGAGGAAATGTGGGGATGACCTCATTATTCAGCAATTAAGAAGAGAATACTTGTAAGAATGCTAATGATCATTGAGGACACCTTATTTAATGAAATTCACTGGGTTTTATGTTCCAAAGGAGCATAGATGTGCTTGTGTCTATGAAATTCCATGGGTTTGATGTTCCAAAGGAGTATAGATGTGCTTGTTTTCATGAATATAGTGCTTGTTTTCGGTATAAAAGCGACTTTCAAGATCCATAAGTGTGAATGTGTTATGACAACAATAAATGGAGGCCTGAGAAGAGGAAAAGAAGGGATGGTTCCATTATTCAGCAATTAAGAAGAGAATACTTGTAAGAAATGCTAGTGATCATTGAGGACACCTTGTTGAATGAAATTCAATGGGCTGGTGTTCCAAAGGAGTATAGATGTGCTTGTTTTCATGAATATACTGGTTTTTTTTGGTATAGAAGTGATTTTCAAGTTCCATAGGTGTCAACGTGCTATTACAACAAAAAATGGAGCCTTGAGAGGAGGAAATGAGGGGATGGTCACATTATTCAGGAATTAAGAAGAGAATGCATATAAGAAATGCTAGAGATCACCAAGGACACCTTGTTTGATAAAATTCAATGGGTTTGAAGTTCCAAAGGAGTATAAATGTGCTTGTTTCCATGAAGGGATGGTCTCATTAGTTAGCAACTAAGAAGAGCATACTTGTGAGAAATCCTAGTGATCATCAATGACACCTTGTTTAATGAAATTCAATGGGTTTGAAGTTCTAAATGAGTATAGATGTGCTTGTTTCCATGAATATGCTTGTTTTTGGTATAGAAATGACTTTCAAGATCCATAAGTGTGAATGTGCTATGACAACAAAAAATGGAGGCTTTTGAGGAGGAAATAAAGAGATGGTCCCATTATTCAGCAATTAAGAAGAGATTACTTGTAAGAAATGCTAGTGATCATCAAAGACACCTTGTTTAATGAAATTCAATGGGTTTGAAGTTCCAACGGAGTAGAGATGTGCTTGTTTCCATGAATATAATGCTTGTTTTTGGTATGGAAGCAATTTTCAAGATCCGTAAGTGTGAATGTGTTGTTACAACAAAAAATGGAGCCTTGAGAAGAGGAAATGAGGGGATGGTCTCATTATTCAGCAATTAAGAAAAGAATACTAGTAAGAAATGCTAGTGACTATCCAGGACACCTTGTTTAATGAAATTCAATGGGTTTGATGTTCCACAAGAGTATTGATGTGCTTGTTTCCATGAATATAGTGCATGTTTTTGGTATAGAAGTGATTTTAAAGTTCCATCAGTGTAAATGTGTTATGACTACAAAAAATGGAGGCTTGAGAGGCAGAAATGAAAGGATGGTCCGAATATTCAGCAGTTAAGCAGAGAGTACTTGTATGAAATGCTAATGATCATCAAGGACTCATTGTTTAATGAAATTTAGTGGGTTTGATGTTCCAAAGGAGTATAGATGTGCTTGTTTCCATGAATGTATTGCTTCTTTTTGGTATTGAAGCGATTTTCAAGATCCATAGGTGTGAATGTGTTATTACAACATAAAATGGAGCCTTGAGAGGAGGAAATGAGGGGATGGTCCCATTATTCAGCAATTAAGAAGAGGAAACTTGTAAGAATTGCTAGTGATCATCAAGGACACCTTGTTTAATGAAATTCAATGGGTTTGAAGTTCCCAAGGAGTAGAGATGTGCTTCTTTCCATGAATATAGTGCTTGTTTTTGGTATAGAAGCGACATGCAAGATCCATAAGGGTGAATGTGTTATGACAACAATAAATGGAGGCCTGAGAGGAGGAAATGAAGGGATGGTCACATTTTTCAGCAATTAAGAAGAGAATACTTGTAAAAAATGCTAGTGATCATCAGGGACTCCTTGTTTAATGAAATTCAATGGGTTTGATGTTCCATAGGGGCATAGATGTGTTTGTTTCCATCAATATACTGGTTCTTTTTGGTATAGAATTGATTTTCAAGATCTATAAATGTGAATGTGTTATTACAACAAAACATGGAGTGTTGAGAGGAGGAAATGAGGGGATCATCTCATTATTCAGCAATGAAGAAGAGAATACTTGTAAGAAATGCTAATGATCATCGAGGACGCCTTATTTGATGAAATTCACTGGGTTTGATGTTCCAAAGGAGTATAGATGTGCTTGTGTCGGTGAATATACTGCTTCTTTTTGGAATAGAAGCAATTTTCAAGTTCCATAAGTATGAATGTATTATTACAACAAAAAATGGAGTGTTGAGAGGAGGAAATGAGGGGATGATCTCATTATGGAGCAATTAAGAAGAGAATACTGGTATGAAATGCTAATGATCATTGAGGACGCCTTATTTAATGAAATTCCCTGGGTTTGATGTTCCAAAGGAGTATAGATGTGCTTGTGTCTATGAATATACTGCTTCTTTTTGGTATAGAAGCGATTTTCAAGTTCCATAAATATGAATGTGTTATTACAACAAGAAATGGAGTGTTGAGAGGAGGAAATGAGGGGATGATCTCATTATTCAGCAATTAAGAAGAGAATACTTGTAAGAAATGCTAATGATCATCGAGGACACCTTATTTAATGAAATTCACTAGGTTTGATGTCCCAAAGGAGTATAGATGTGCTTGTGTCTATGAATATACTGCTTCTTTTGGTATAGAAGCGATTTTCAAGTTCCATAAGTGTGAATGTGTTATTACAACAAGAAATGGAGTGTTGAGAGGAGGAAATGAGGGGATGATCTCATTATGGAGCAATTAAGAAGAGAATACTTGTATGAAATGCTAATGATCATTGAGGACGCCTTATTTAATGAAATTCCCTGGGTTTGATGTTCCAAAGGAGTATAGATGTGCTTGTGTCTATGAATATACTGCTTCTTTTTGGTATAGAAGCGATTTTCAAGTTCCATAAATATGAATGTGTTATTACAACAAGAAATGGAGTGTTGAGAGGAGGAAATGAGGGGATGATCTCATTATTCAGCAATTAGGAAGAGAATACTTGTAAGAAATCCTAATGATCATCGAGGACACCTTATTTAATCAAATTTACTGGGTTTGATGTTCCAAAGGAGTATAGATGTACTTGTGTGTATGAATATACTGCTTCCATGATTCTTAAGTGTGAATGTGTTATTACAACAAAAAATGGAGTGTTGAGAGGAGGAATTGAGGGGATGATCTCATTATTCAGCGATTAAGAAGAGAATACTTGTAAGAAATGCTAGTGATCATCAAGGACTCCTTGTTTAATGAAATTCAATGGGTTTGAATCTCCAAAGGAGATTAGATGTGCTAGTTTCCGTGAATATACCACTTCTTTTTGGTGTGGAACCGATTTTCAAGATTCATAAGTGCGAATGTGTTATTACAACAAAAAATGGAGGCTTGAGAGGAGGAAATGAGGGGAAGATCTCATTATTCAGCAACTAAGGAGAGAATACTTGTAGGAAATGCTAATGATCTTCAAGGTCACCTTGTTTGATGAAAGTCAATGGGTTTGATGTTCCAAAGGAGTATAGATGTGGTTGTTTCCATGAATAAACTGGTTCTATTTGGCATACAAGCTATTTTCACGTTCCTTAAGTGTGAATGTGTTATTACAACAAAAAATGGAGTGTTGAGAGGAGGAAATGAGGGGATGATCTCATTATTCAGCAATTAAGAAGAGAATACTTATAAGATCATCAAGGACACCTTCTTTAATGAAATTCAGTGGGTTTGAAGTTCCAAAGGAGTATCAGTGTGCTTGTTTCCATGAATATTCTGGTTCTTTTTGGTATATAAGAGATTTTCATGTTCCATAAGTGTGAATGAGTTATTACAACAAAAAATGGAGGCTTAAGAGGTGGAAATGAAGGGATGGTCTTTGTAGTCAGCAATTAAGAAAAGAATGCTTGTATGAAATGCTAGTGATCGTCAAGGACTCCTTGTTTAGTGAAATTCAATGGGTTTGATGTTCCATAGGAGCATAGATGTGTTTGTTTCCATCAATATACTGGTCCTTTTTGGTATAGAATTGAATTTCAAGATCTACAAATGTCAATGTGTTATTACAACAAAAAATGGAGTGTTAAGAGGAGGAAATGAGGGGATCATCTCATTATTTAGCAATTAAGAAGAGAATACTTGTAAGAAATGCTAATGATCATTGAGGACACCTTATTTAATGAAATTCACTGGATTTTATGTTCCAAAGGATTATAGAGGTGCTTGTGTCTATGAATATACTGCTTCTTTTTGGTATATCAGCGATTTCCAGGATCCTTAAGTGTGAATGTGTTATTACAACAAAAAATGGAGGCTTAAGAGGAGGAAATGAGGGGATGATCTCATTATTCAGCAATTAAGAAGAGAATACTTGTAAGAAATGCTAATGATCATCGAGGACACCCTATTTAAAGAAATTCACCGGGTTTGATGTTCCAAAGGAGTATAGATGTGCTTGTTTCCATGAATAAACTGCTTCTATTTGGCATAGAAGCTATTTTCAAGTTCTTTAAGTGTGAATGTGTTATTACAAAAAAAAATGGAGCCTTGAGGGGAGGAAATGAAGGGATGGTCTCATTTTTCAGCAATTAAGAAGAGAATACTTCTAAGAAATGCTAGTGATCATCAAGGACTGCTTGTTTCATCAAATTGAATGGGTTTGATGTTCCAAAGGAGTATAGATGTGCTTGTTTCCATGAATATACTGGTTCTTTTTGGTATAGAAGTGATTTTCAAGTTCCATAAGTGTGAATGTGTTATTACAACAAAAAATGGAGTGTTGAGAGGAGGAAATGAGAGGATGATCTCATTATTCAACAATTAAGAAAAAAATACTTGTAAGAAAAGCTAATGATCTTCAAGGGCACCTTGTTTGATCAAAGTCAACGGGTTTGATGTTCCAAAGGAGTATAGATGTGCTTATTTCCATGAATAAAATGGTTCTATTTGGCATAGAAGCTATTTTCACGTTCCTTAAGTGTGAATGTGTTATTACAACAAAAAATGGAGTGTTGAGAGGAGAAAATGAGGGGATGATCTCATTATTCAGCTATTAAGAAGAGAATACTCATAAGAAAGGCTAATTTTCATCAAGGACACCTTGTTTAATGAAATTCAATGGGTTTGATGCTCCAAAGGAGTATTGATGTGCTTGTTTCTATGAATATGTTGCTTCTTTTTGGTATAGAAGTGATTTCCAAGATCCTTAACTGTGAAGGTGTTATTACAACAAAAAATGGAGGCTTGCGAGGAGGAAATGAGGGATTGATCTCATTATTCAGCAATTAAGAAAAGAATACTTGTAAGAAATGCTAATGACTATCAAGGACACTTTGTTTAATGAAATTCAATGGGATTGATGTTCTAAGTGTCAATGTGTTATTACAACACAAAATGGAGTGTTGAAAGGAGGAAATGAGGGGAAGATCTCATTGTTCAGCAATTAAGAAGAGAATACTTGTAAGAAAGGCTAATTTTTATCAAGGACACCTTATTTAATGAAATTCAATGGGTTTGATGCTCCAAAGGAGTATAGATGTTCTTGTTTTCATGAATAGACTGGTTCTTTTTGGTATAGAAGCGATTTTCAAGTTCCATAGGTGTGAATGTGTTATTACAACAAAAAATGGATCCTTGAGGGGAGGAAATGAAGGGATGGTCACATTTTTCAGCAATTAAGAAGAGAATACTTATAAGAAAAGCTAGTGATCATGAAGGACTCCTTGTTTAATGAACTTCAATGGGTTTGATGCTCCAAAGGAGTATAGATGTTCTTGTTTCTGTGAATAGACTGGTTCTTTTTGGTATAGAAGCAATTTTCAAGTTCCATAAGTGTGAGTGTGTTATTACAACAAAAAATGGAGCCTTGAGGGGAGGAAATGAAGGGATGGTCACATTTTTTAGCAATTAAGAAGAGAATACTTATAAGAAAAGCTAGTGATCATGAAGGACTCCTTGTTTAATGAAATTCAATGGGTTTGATGTTCAAAAGGAGCATAGATGTGCTTGTTTTCATGAATATACTGGTTCTTTTTGGTATAGAAGTGATTTTCAAGATCTATAAATGTGAATGTGTTATTACAAGAAAAAATGGAGTGTTGGGAGGAGGAAATGAGGGGATGATCTCATTATTCAGCAATTAAGAAGAGAATACTTGTAAGAAATGCTAATGATCATCGAGGACACCTTATTTAATGAAATTCACTGGATTTGATGTTCCAAAGGAGTATAGATGTGCTTGTGTCTATGAATATACTGCTTCTTTCTGGTATAGAAGTGATTTCCAAGATCCTTAAGTGGGAATGTGCTATTACAACAAAAATTGGAGTGTTGACAGGAGGAAATGAGGGGACGATCTCATTATTCAGCAATTAAGAAGAGAATACTTGTAAGAAATGCTAATGATCATTGAGGTCACCTTATTTAATGAAATTCACTGGGTTTGATGTTCCAGAGGAGTATAGATGTGTTTGTTTCCATCAATATACTGGTTCTTTTTGGTATAGAATTGATTTTCAAGATCTATAAATGTGAATGTGTTATTACAACAAAAAATGGAGTGTTGAGAGGGGGAAATGAGGGGATGATCTCATTATTCAGCAATTAAGAAGAGAATACTTGTAAGAAATGCTAATGATCATCAAGGACACCCTATTTAAAGAAATTCACTGGGTTTGATGTTCCAAAGGAGTATAGATGTGCTTGTGTCTATGAATACACAGCTTCTTTTTGGTATAGAAGCGATTTCCAAGATCCTTAAGTGTGAATGTGTTACTACAACAAAAAATGGAGGCTTGAGAGGAGGAAATGAGGGGATCATCTCATTATTCAGCTATTAAGAAGAGAATAATTGTATGAAATGCTAGTGATTATCAAGGACTCCTTGTTTCATCAAATTGAATGGGTTTGATGTTCCAAAGGAGTATAGATGTGCTTGTTTCCATGAATAAACTGGTTCTATTTGGTATAAAAGCTATTTTCAAGTTCCTTAGGTGTGAATGTGTTATTACAACAAAAAATGGAGCCTCGAGGGGAAGAAATGAAGGGATGGTCTCATTTTTCAGCAACTAAGAAGAGAATACTTGTAAGAAATGCTAGTGATCATCAAGGACTCCTTGTTTAATGAAATTCAATGGGTTTGAAGTTCCAAAGGAGTTTAGATGTGCTTGTTTCCATGAATATACCATTTCGTTATGGTGTGGAAGCGATTTTCAAGATTTGTAAGTGTGAATGTGTTATTACAACAAAAAATGGAGGCATGAGAGGAGCAAATGAGGGGATGATCTCATTATACAGCAATTAAGAAGAGAATAGTTGTAAGAAATGCTAATGATCATCAAGGACTCCTTGTTTAATGAAATTCAATGGGTTTAATGTTCCAAAGGAGTATTGATGTGCTTGTTTCCAGGAATATACTGCTTCTTTTTGGTATAGTGGCGATTTCCAAGATCCTTAAGTGTGAATGTGTTATTACAAGAAAAAATGGAGGCTTGAGAGGAGGAAATGAGGGGATGATCTCATTATTGAGCAATTAAGAAGAGAATACTAGTAAGAAATGCTAGTGATCATCAAAGACTCCTTGTTGAATGAAATTCAATGGGTTTGAAGTTCCAAAGGAGTATAGGTGTGTTTGTTTCCATGAATATAGTGCTTGTTTTTGGTTTGGAAGTGATTTTCAAGATCCATAAGTGTGAATGGGTTATTACAACAAAAAATGGAGGCTTGAGAGGAGGAAATGAGGGGATGGTCTCATTATTCAGCGATTAAGAAGAGAATACTTGTAAGAAATGCTAATGATCATCAAGGATGACTTCTTTAATGCAATTCAATGGGTTTGATGTTCCAAAGGAGTATAGATGTGCTTGGTTCCACGAATAAACTGGTTCTATTTGTCATAGAAACTATTTTCAAGTTCCATTAGTATGCATGTGTTATTACAACAAAAAATGGACCCTTGGGAGGAGGAAATGAAGGGATGGTCTCTTTAGTCAGCAATTAAGGAGAGAATACTTGTAAGAAATGCTAGTGATTTTCAAGTTCCTTAAGTGTGAATGTCTTATTACAACAAAAAATGGAGCCTTGAGGTGAGGAAATGAAGGGATTGTCACATTTTTCAGGAATTAAGAAGAGAATACTTATAAGAAATGCTAGTGATCTTGAAGGACGCCTCCATTAATGAAATTCAAAGGGTTTGATGTTCGAAAGGAGCATAAATGTGCTTGTTTCCATGAATATACTAGTTCTTTTTGGTATAGAAGCGATTTTCAAGTTCCATAAGTGTGAATGTGTAATTACAACAAAAAAATGGAGGCTTGAGATGAGGAAATGAGGGAATAGTCTCATTATTCAGCAATTAAGTAGAGAATACTCATAAGAAATGGTAGTGATCATCAAGGACTTCTTGTTTAATGAAATTAATTGTGTTTGAAGTTCCAAAGGATTATAGACACGCTTGTTTCCAAGAATATACTGCTTCTTTTCAATATGGAAGCGATTTTCAAGATCCGTAAGTGTGAATGGGTTATTACAACAAAAAATCGAGGCTTGAGAGGAGGAAATGAGGGGATGGTCTCATTATTCAGCAATTAAGAAAAGTATACTTGTAAGAAATGCTAGTGATCTCCAAGGACTCCTTGTTTAATGAAATTCCATGGGTTTCATGTTCCAAAGGGGTATAGATGTGCTTGTTTCCATGAATATACTAGTTCTTTTTGGTATAGAAGCGATTTTCAAGTTCCATAAGTGTGAATGTGTCATTACAACAAAAAAATGGAGGCTTGAGAGGTGGAAATGAGGGGATGGTCTCATTATTCAGCAATTAAGTAGAGAATACTCATAAGAAATGCTGGTGATCATCAAGGACTCCTTGTTTAATGAAATTAATTTGGTTTGAAATTCCAAAAAAGTATAAATGTGCTTGTTTCCATGAATATACCGCTTGTTTTTGGTATGGAATCGATTTTCAAGTGCTATAAGTGTTATTACATCAAAAAATGCAGCCTTGAGAGGAGGAAATGAAGAGATGGCCTCTGTAGTCAGCAATTAAGAAGAGAATACTTGTAAGAAATGCTAGTGATCATCAAGGACACCTTCTTTAATGAAATTCAATGAGTTTGAAGTTCCAAAGGACTCTCAATGTGCTTGTTTCCATGAATATACTGGTTCTTTTTGGTATAGAAGAGATTTTCAAGTTCCATAAGTGTGAACGTATTATTCCAAGAAAAAATGGAGGCTTGAGAGGACGAAATGGGGGGATGATCTCATTATTCAGCAATTAAGAAGAGAATGCTTGTAAGAAATGCTAGTGATCATCAAGGACTCCTTATTGAATGAAATTCAATGGGTTTGATGTTCCAAAGGAGTATAGATGTACTTGTTTCTATGAATATACTGCCTCCTTTTGGTATAGAAGTGATTTCCAAGACCCTTAACTGTGAATGTGTTACTGCAACAAAAAATGGAGGCTTGCGAGGATGGAATGAGGGGATGATCTCATTATTCAGCAATTAAGAAGAGAATACTTGTAAAAAATGCTGATGATCTCCAAGGGCACCTTGTTTAATGAAATTCAATGGGTTTGATGTTCCAATGGAGCATAGAAGTACTTGTTTCCATTAATATACTACTTCTTTTTGGTATAGAAGCGATTTTCAAGATCTATAAGGGTGAATGTGTTATTACAACGAAAATTGGAGCTTTGAGTGGAGGAAATGCAGGGATGGTCTCATTTTTGGGCAATTAAGAAGAGAATACTTGCAAGAAATGCTAGTGACCCTCAAGGACTCCTTGTTTGATGAAATTCAATGGGTTTGAAGTTCCAAAGGAGTATAGATATGTTTGTTTCTAAGAATATAGTGCTTGTTTTTGGTTTGGAAGCGATTTTCAAGATCCATAAGTGTGAATGAGTTATTACAACAAAAAATGGAGGCTTGAGAGGAGGGAATGAGGGGATGGTCTCATTATTCAGCAATTATGAAGAGAATACTAGTAAGAAATGCTAGTGATCATCAAGGACTCATTGTTTAATGAAATTCAATGGGTTTGAAGTTCCAAAGGAGTATAGATGTGCTTGTTTCCATGAATATAGTGCTTGTTTTTGGTTTGGAAGCGATTTTCAAGATCCATAAGTGTGAGTGAGTTATTACAACAAAAACTGGAGGCTTGAGAGGAGGAAATGAAGGGATGGTCTCTTTACTCAGCAATTAAGCAAAGAATACTTGTCAGAAATGCTAGTGATCATCAAGGACACCTTCTTTAATGAAATTCAATGGGTTTGAAGTTCAAAAGGAGTATTAGTTTGCTTGTTTCCATGAATATTCTGGTTCTTTTTGGTATAGAAGAGATTTTCATGTTCCATAAGTGTGAATGAGTTATTAAAACAAAAAATGGAGGCTTAAGAGGTGGAAATGAAGGGATGGTCTTTGTAGTCAGCAGTTAAGAAAAGAATGCTTGTAAGAAATACTAGTGATCATCAAGGACTCCTTGTTTAATGAAATTCAATGGGTTTGATGTTCCATAGGAGTATAGATGTGTTTGTTTCCATCAATATACTGGTTCTTTTTGGTATAGAATTGATTTTCAAGATCTATAAATGTGAATGTGTTATTACAACAAAAAATAGAGTGTTGAGAGGAGGAAATGAGGGGATGATCTCATTATTCAGCGATTAAGAAGAGAATACTTGTAAGAAATGCTAATGATCATCAAGGACACCCTATTTAAAGAAATTCACTGGGTTTGATGTTCCAAAGGAGTTTAGATGTGCATGTGTCTATGAATATACGGCTTCTTTTTGGTATAGAAGCGATTTTGAAGTTCCATAAGTATGAATGTGTTATTACAACAAGAAATCAAGTGTTGAGAGGAGGAATTGAGGGGATAATCTCATTATTCAGCGATTAAAAGAGAATTCTTGTAAGAAATGCTAGTGATCATCAACGACTCGTTATTTAATCAAATTCAATGGGATTGAAGTTCCGAAGGAGATTAGATGTGCTTCTTTCCGTGAATATACCACTTCTTTTTTGTGTGGAAGCGATTTTCAAGATTCATAAGTCTGAATTTGTTATTACAACAAAAAATGGAGGCTTGCGAGGAGGAAATGAGGGGATGATCTCATTATTCAGCAATTAAGAAGAGAATACTTGTAGCAAATTCTAATGATCTTCAAGGACACCTTGTTTGATGAAAGTCAATGGGTTTGATGTTCCAAAGGAGTATAGATGTGCTTGTTTCCATGAATATACTGGTTCTTTTTGGTATAGAAGCAATTTTCAAGTTCCATAAGTGTGAATGTGTTATTGCATCAAAAAATGGAGCCTTGAGAGGAGGAAATCAAGGGATGACCTCTTTAGTCAGCAATTAAGGAGAGAATACTTGTAAGAAATGCTAGTGATCATCAAGGACACCTTCTTTAATGAAATTCAATGGATTTGAAGTTCCAAAGGTGCTTGTTTCCATGAATATTCTGGTTCCTTTTGGTATAGAAGAGATTTCCATGTTCCATAAGTGTGAATGAGTTATTACAACAAAAAATGGAGGCTTAAGAGGTGGAAATGAAGGGATGCTCTTTGTAGTCAGCAATTAAGAAAAGAATGCTGGTAAGAAATGCTAGTGATCATCAAGGACTCCTTGTTTAATGAAATTCGATGGGTTTGATGGTCCATAGGAGTATAGATGTGTTTGTTTCCATCAATATACTGGTTCTTTTTGGTATAGAATTGATTTTCAAGATCTATAAATGTGAATGTGTTATTACAACAAAAAATGGAGTGTTGAGAGGAGGAAGTGAGGGGATGATCTCATTATTCAGCGATTAAGAAGAGAATACTTGTAAGAAATGCTAATGATCATTGAGGACACCCTATTTAAAGAAATTCACTGGGTTTGATGTTCCAAAGGAGTTTAGATGTGCTTGTGTCTATGAATATACGGCTTCTTTTTGGTATAGAAGCGATTTTGAAGTTCCATAAGTATGAATGTGTTATTACAACAAGAAATCAAGTGTTGAGAGGAGGAATTGAGGGGGTAATCTCATTATTCAGCGATTAAAAGAGAATTCTTGTAAGAAATGCTAGTGATCATCAACGACTCGTTATTTAATCAAATTCAATGGGTTTGAAGTTCCGAAGGAGATTAGATGTGCTTCTTTCCGTGAATATACCACTTCTTTTTTGTGTGGAAGCGATTTTCAAGATTCATAAGTCTGAATTTGTTATTACAACAAAAAATGGAGGCTTGAGAGGAGGAAATGAGGGGATGATCTCATTATTCAGAAATTAAGAAGAGAATACTTGTAGCAAATTCTAATGATCTTCAAGGACACCTTGTTTGATGAAAGTCAATGGGTTTGATGTTCCAAAGGAGTATAGATGTGCTTGTTTCCATGAATATACTGGTTCTTTTTGGTATAGAAGCAATTTTCAAGTTCCATAAGTGTGAATGTGTTATTGCATCAAAAAATGGAGCCTTGAGAGGAGGAAATCAAGGGATGACCTCTTTAGTCAGCAATTAAGGAGAGAATACTTGTAAGAAATGCTAGTGATCATCAAGGACACCTTCTTTAATGAAATTCAATGGATTTGAAGTTCCAAAGGTGCTTGTTTCCATGAATATTCTGGTTCCTTTTGGTATAGAAGAGATTTCCATGTTCCATAAGTGTGAATGAGTTATTACAACAAAAAATGGAGGCTTAAGAGGTGGAAATGAAGGGATGCTCTTTGTAGTCAGCAATTAAGAAAAGAATGCTGGTAAGAAATGCTAGTGATCATCAAGGACTCCTTGTTTAATGACATTCAATGGGTTTGATGTTCCAAAGGAGCATAGCTGTGCTTATTTCCATGAATATACTGGTTCTTTTTGGTATAGAAGTGATTTTCAAGTTCCATAAGTGTGAATGTGTTATTGCATCAAAAAATGGAGCCTTGAGAGGAGGAAATGAAGGGATGGCCTCTTTAGTCAGCAATTAAGGAGAGAATACTCGTAAGAAATGCTAGTGATCATCAAGGACTCCTTGTTTAATGAAATTCAATGGGTTTGAAGTTCCAAAGGAGTATAGATGTGCTTGTTTCCATGAATATACTCATCCTTTTTGGTATAGAAGCCATTTTCAAGTTCCATAAGTGTGAATGTGTTGTTACAACAAAAAATGGATGCTTGAGAGGAGGAAATGAGGGGATGGTCTCA
Source organism: Bruguiera gymnorhiza (assembly GCA_020883675.1). Lineage (NCBI taxonomy): Eukaryota > Viridiplantae > Streptophyta > Magnoliopsida > Malpighiales > Rhizophoraceae > Bruguiera > Bruguiera gymnorhiza. The sequence goes on from JAIRCJ010000125.1 coordinate 172,001, forward strand.
TTATTCAGCAATTAAGAAGGGAATACTTGTAAGAAATGCTAGTGATCATCAAGGACTCCTTGTTTAATGAAATCAATGGGTTTGATGTTCCAAAGGAGTATAGGTGTGCTTGATTCCATGAATATACTGGTCCTTTTTGGTATAGAAACAATTTTGAAGTTCCATCAGTGTGAATGTGTTATTACAACAAAAATGCATGCTTGAGAGGAGGAAATGAGGGGATGGTCTCATTATTCAGCAATTAAGAAGAGAATACTCGTAAGCAATGGTTGTGATCATCAAGCACTGCTTGTTTAATGAAATTCATTGGGTTTGAAGTTCCAAAAGGAGTATAGATGTGCTTGTTTCCAAGAATATACTGCTTGTTTTTGCTATCGAAGCGATTTTCAAGTTCCATAAGTGTGAATGTGTTATTACAACAAAAAATGGAGGCTTGAGAGGAGGAAATGAGGGGATGGTCTCATTATTCAGCAATTAAGAAGAGAATACTTGTAAGAAATGCTAGTGATGATCGAGGACTCCTTGTTTAATGAAATCAATGGGTTTGATGTTCCAAAGGAGCATAGATGTGCTTGTTTCCATGAATATACTGCTTCTTTTTGGTATAGAAGCAATTTTCAAGTTCCATAAGTGTGAATGTGTTATTACAACAAAAAATGGAGGGTTGGGAGTAGGAAATGAGGGGATGCTCTCATTATTCAGCAATTTGGAAGAGAATACTTGTAAGAAATGCTAATGATCTTCAAAGACACCTTGCTTAATGAAATTCAATGGGTTTCATGTTCCAACGGAGTATTGATGTGCTTGTGTCTAGAATATACTGCTTCTTTTTGTCATCGAAGCGATTTTCAAGTTCCATAAGTGTGAATGTGTTGTTAGAACAAAAAATGGATGCTTGAGAGGAGGAAATGAGGGGATGGTCTCATTATTCAGCAATTAAGAAGAGAATACATGTAATAAATGCTAGTGATCATTGAGAACTCCTTGTTTAATGAAATTCAAAGGGTTTAAAGGTCCAAAGGTGCATAGATGTGCTTGTTTCCATGAATATAGTGCTTCTTTTTGGAATGGAAGTGATTTTTAAGATCCATAAGTGTGAATGTGTTATTACAACAAAAAATGGGGCCTTGAGTAGAGGAAATGACGGGATGATCTCATTAGTCAGCAATTAAGAAAGGAATACTTGCATGAAATGCTAGAGATCATCAAGGATGCCTTGTTTAATGAAATTCAATGGGTTTGACGTTCCAAAGGAGTATAGATGTGCTTGTTTCCATGATTATACTGCCTCTTTTTGGTATGGAAGCGATTTTCAAGATCCATAAGTGTGAATGTGTTATCATAACAAGAAATGGAGGCTTAAGAGAAGGAAATGATGGGATGGTCTCATTCTTCGACAATTAAGAGGAGAATAATAGTAAGAAATGCTAAAGATCATCAAGGACTCCATGTTTAATGAAATTCAATGGGTTTGAAGTTCCAAAGGGGCATAGATGTGCTTGTTTCCATGAATATACTGGTTCCTTTTGGTATAGAAGCGATTTTGAAGTTCGATAAGTGTGAATGTGTTATTACACCAAAAAATGGAGGGTTGAGAGTAGGAAATGAGGGATGCTCTCATTATTGAGCAATTAGGAAGAGAATACTTGTAAGAAATGCTAATGATCTTCAAGGACACCTTGTTTAATGAAATTCAATGGGTTTCATGTTCCAAAGGAGTATCGATGTGCTTGTTTCCATGAATATACTGGTTCTTTTTGGTATAGAAGCGATTTTCAAGAGAATACTTGTAAGAAATGCTAGTGATTATCAAGGACACCTTCTTTAATGAAATTCAATGGGTTTCATGTTCCAAAGTAGTATAGGTGTGCTTGTTTCCATGAATATACTGCTTCTTTTTGCTATGGAATCGATTTTCATGATCCATAAGTGTAAATGCGTTATTACAACAAAAAATGGACGCTTGAGAGGAGGAAATAAGGGGATGGTCTCATTACTCAGCCATTAAGAAGACAATACTTGTAAGAAATGCTAGTGATCTTGAAGGACTCCTTGTTTAATGAAATTCAATGGGTTTGATGTTCCGAAGGAGCATAGATGTGGTTGTCTCCATGAGTATGCTTCTTGTTTTTGGTATGGAAGCGATTTTCAAGATCAATAAGGATGAATGTGTTATTACTACAAAAAATGGAGTGCTGAGAGGAGGAAATGAGGGGACGGTCTCATTATGCAGCAATTAAGAAGAGGATACTTGTAAGAAATGCTAATGATCATCAAGGACACCTTCTTTAATGAAATTCAAAGGCTTTAAAGTTCCAAAGGAGTATAGATGCGCTTGTTTCCATAAATATACCAGTTCTTTTTGGTATGGAAGTGATTTTCAAAATCCATAAGTGTGAATGTGTTATTACAACAAAAAATGGAGGCTTGAGAGGAGGAAATGAGAGGATGGTCTCATTTTTCAGCAATTAAGAAGAGAATACTTGTAAGAAATGCTAGTGATCATCAAGGACTCCTTGTTTAATGAAATTCAGTGGGGTTGATGTTCCAAAGGAGCATAGATGTGCTTGTTTCCATGAATATACTAGTTCTTTTTGGTATAGAAGCGATTTTCATGTTCCATAAGTGTGAATGTGTTATTACAACAAAAAATGGAGCCTTGAGGGGAGTAAATGAAGGGATGGTGTCATTTTTCAGCAATTAAGAAGAGAATACTTGTAGGAAATGCTAGTGATCATGAAGGACCCCTTGTTAAATGAAATTCAATGGGTTTGATGTTCCAAAGGAGCATAGATGTGGTTGTTTCCATGAATATACTTCTTCTTTTTGGTATGGATGCAATTTTCAAGATCCATAAGTGTGAATGTGTTATTACAAGAAAAAATGGAGGCTTGAGAGGAGGAAATGAGGGGATGGTCTCATTTTTCAGCAATTAAGAAGAGAATACTTGTAAGAAATGCTAGTGATGACCAAGGACCCCTTGTTTAATGAAATTCAATGGGTTTGAGGTTCTAAAGGAGCACAAATGTGGTTGTTTCCATCAATATACTTCTTCTTTTTTGGTATAGAAGCGATTTTGAAGATCCATAAGGGTGAATGTGTTATTACTACAAAAAATGGAGCTTGGGAGGAGGAAATGAGGGGATGGTTTCATTATTCAGCAATTAAGAAGAGAATACTTGTATAAAATGCTAGTGATCATCAAGGACAGCTTGTTTAATGAAATTCAATGGGTTTGATGTTCCAAAGGAGCATAGATGTGGTTGTTTCCATGAATATACCGCTTCCTTTTGGTATAGAAGCGATTTTCAAGTTCCATAAGTGTGAATGTGTTATTACAACAAAAAATGGTGCCTTAAGGGGAGTAATGAAGGGATAGTGTCATTTTTCAGCCATTAAGAAGAGAATACTTGTAAGAAATGCTAGTGATCATCACGGACCCGTTGTTTAATGAAATTCAATGGGTTTGTCGTTCCAAAGGAGTCTAGATCTGCTTGTTTCTATGAATATACTGCTTCTTTTTGGTATAAAAGCGATTTCCAAGATCTTTAAGTATGAATGTCTTATTACAACACAAAATGGAGGCTTCAGAGGAGGAAATGAGGGCATGGTCTCATTATTGTGCAATTAAGAAGAGAATACTTGTAGGAAATGCTAGTGATCATCAAGGACACCTTGTTTAATGAAATTGAATGGGTTTGAAGTTCCAAAGGAGTATTAATGTGCTTGTTTGCATGAATATACCACTTCTTTTTTGGTATGGAAGCGATTTTCAAGATCCAAAATGGTGAATGTGTTATTACTACAAAAAATGGAGTGTTGAGAGGAGGAAAAGAGGGAATGATCTCATTATTCAGCAATTAAGAAGAGAATACTTGTAAGAAATGCAAATGATCATCAAGGACTCCTTGTTTAATTAAATTCAATGGGTTTGATGTTCCAAAGGAACATAGATCTGCTTGTTTCCAAGAATATACTGCTTCCTTTTTGGTATAGAAGCGATTTTCAAGATCCATAAGTGTGAATGTGGGTATTACTACAAAAAATGGAGTCTTGAGCGGAGGAAATGAAGGGATGGTCTCGTTAGTCAGCAAATAAGAAGAGAATACTTGTAGGAAATGCTAGTGATCATCAAGGACTCCTTGTTTAATGAAGTTCAATGGGTTTGAAGTTCCAAAGGAGTATAGATGTGCTTGTTTCTATGAATATACTGCTTGTTTTGGCTATGGAAGCCATTTTCATGATTTGTAAGTGTGAATGTGTTATTGCAACAAAAAATGGAGGATTGAGAGGAGGAAATGAAGGGATGGTCTCATTATTCAGCAATTAAGAAGAGAATACATGTAAGAAATGCTAGTGATCATCGAGGACACCTTCTTTAATGAAATTCAATGGGTTTGAAGTTCCAAAGAAGTACAGGTGTGCTTGTTTCCATGAATATACTGCTTCTTTTTGGTATAGAAGCGATTTTCAAGTTCCATAGGCGTGAATGTGTTATTACAACAAAAAATGGAGGCTTTGAGAGGAGGAAATGAGGGAATGGTCTCATTATTTTAGCAATTAAGGAGAGAATACTTGAAAGAAATGCTAGTGATCATCAAGGACACCTTCTTTAACGTAATTCAAAGGGTCTGAAGTTCCAAAGGAGTATAGGTGTGTTCTTTCCATGATTATTACTGGTTCTTTTTGGTATAGAAGCGATTTCCAAGATCCATAAGTGTGAATGTGTTANAAACAATTTTCAAGTTCCATCAGTGTGAATGTGTTATTACAACAAAAATGGATGCTTGAGAGGAGGAAATGAGGGATGGTCTCATTATTCAGCAATTAAGAAGAGAATACTCGTAAGCAAATGGTTGTGATCATCAAGCACTCCTTGTTTAATGAAATTCATTGGGTTTGAAGTTCCAAAGGAGTATAGATGTGCTTGTTTCCAAGATATACTGCTTGTTTTTGACTATCGAAGCGATTTTCAAGTTCCATAAGTGTGAATGTGTTATTACAACAAAAAATGGAGGCTTGAGAGGAGGAAATGAGGGATGATCTCATTATTCTGTAATTAAGAAAAGAATACTTGTACGAAATGCTTATGATCATCAAGGACTCCTTGTTTAAAGAAATTCAATGGGTTTGAAGTTTCAAAGGAGTATAGATCTGCTTGTTCTCCATGAATATACCGCTTGCTTTTGCTATGGAAGCAATTTTCAAGATCCATAAGTGTGAATGTGTTATTACACAAAAAATGGAGGTTGGAGAGGAGGAATGAGGAGATGGTCTCATTATTCAGCCATTAAGAAGAGAATACTTGTAAGAACATGCTAGTGATCATCAAGGACTCCTTGTTTAATGAAATTCAATGGGTTTGAAGTTCCGAAGGAGTAAAGATGTGCTTGTTTCCTTGAATATTCTGGTTCTTTTTGTTATAGAAGCGATTTTCATGTTCCATAAGTGTGAATGCGTTATTACAACAAAAATGGAGCCTTGAGAGGAGGAAATGAAGGGATGGCCTCTTTAGTCAGCAATTAAGAAGAGAATACTTGGAAGAAATACTAACGATCATCAAGGACACCTTGTTTAATCAAATTCAATGGGCTTGATGTTCCAAAGGAGTTTCGAGGTGCTTGTTTCCATGAATATATTGGCTCTTTTTGAAATAGAAGCGATTTTCAAGATCCATAAGGGTGAATGTGTTATTACAACCAAAAATGGAGCCTTGAGGGGAGGAAATGAAGGGATGGTCTCATTGTTCAGCAACTAAGAAGAGAATACTTCTAAGAAATGCTAGTGATCACCAAGGACTCCTTGTTTAATGAAATTCAATGGGTTTGAAGTTATAAAGGAGTATAGATGTACTTGTTTCCATGAATATAGTGCTTGTTTTTGGTATGGTAGTGATTTTCAAGATCCATAAGTGTCAATGTGTTATTACAACAAAAAATGGAGTGTTCAGTGGAAAAAATGAGGGGATGATCTCATTATTCAGCAATTAAGAAGATAATACTTGTAAGAAATGCTAATGATCTTCAAGGACACCTTGTTTCATAAAATTCAATGGGTTTGATGTTCCAAAGGAGTATAGATGTGCTTGTTTCCAAGAATATACTGGTTCTTTTTGGTATAGAAGTGATTTTCAAGTTCCATAAGTGTGAATGTGTTAGTACAACAAAAAATGGAGCCTTGAGAGGAGGAAATGATGGGCTGGCCTGATTAGTCAGCAATTCAGAAGAGAATACTTAAAAGAAATGCTATGGATCGTCAAGGACACTTCTTTAATGAAATTCAATGGGTTTGAACTTCCAAAAAAGTACAGGTGTGCTTGTTTCCATGAATATACTGCTTCTTTTTGGTATAGAAGCGATTTTCAAGTTCCATAAGTGTGAATGTCTTAAGACAACAAAAAATGGAGGCTTGAGAGGAGGAAATGAGGGGATGGTCTCATTATTCGCCATATATGCAGAGAATACTTGAATGAAATGCTAGTGATCATCAAGGTCTCCTTGTTTAATGAAATTCAATGGTTTTGATGTTCCAAAGAAGCATAGATGTGCTTGTTTCCATCAATATACCGCTTCTTTGTGGTATAGAAGCGATTTTCAAGTTGCATATATGTGAATGTGTTATTACAACAAAAAATGGAGCCTTGAAAGGAGGAAATCAGGGGATGGACTCTTTAGTGAGCAATTAAGAAGAGAATACATGTAAGAAATGCTAATGATCATCAAGGACACCTTCTTTAATGAATTGCAATGGGTTTGAAGTTCCAAAGAAGTACAGGTGTGCTTGATTTCATGAATATACTGCTTCTTTTTGGTATAGAAGCGATTCTCAAGTTCCATAGGTGTGAATGTGTTATTACAACAAAAAATGGAGGCTTGAGGGGAGGAAATGAAGGGATGGTCTCATTTTTCAGCATCTAACAAGAGAATACTTGTAAGAAATGCTTGTGATCATGAAGGACTCCTTGTTTAATGAAATTCAAAGGGTTTGAAAATCCAAACGAGTATAGATGTGCTCGTTTCCATGAATATTGTGCTGGTTTTTGGTATGGAAGTGATTTTCAAAATCCATAAGTGTGAATGTGTCATTACAACAAAAATGGAGTGTTGAGTGGAGGAAATGAGGTGATGATCTGATTATTCAGCAATTAAGAAGAGAATACTTGTAAGAAATGCTAATGATCTTCAAGGACACCTTATTTCATGCAATTCCATGGGTTTGATGTTCCAAAGGAGGATAGATGTGCTTGTTTCCATGAATATTCTGCTTGTTTTTGGTATGGGAGCGAATTTCAAAATCCATAAAAGTAAATGCGTTATTATAACAAAAAATAGAGGCTTGAGAGGAGGAAATGAGGGGATGGTCTCATTATTCAGCAATTAAGAAGAGAATACTTGTGAGAGTTGCTAGTGATCATCAAGAACTCCTTGTTTAATGAAATTCAATGGGTTTGAAGAGAATACTTGTGAGAGTTGTGCTTGTTTCCTTGAATATACTGGTTCTTTTGGTATAGAAGCGATTTTCACGTTCCATAAGTGTGAATCTGTTTATTACAAGAAAAAATGGAGCCTTGAGAGGAGGAAATGAAAGGATGGTCTCTTTAGTCAGCAATTAAGAAAAGAATACCTGTAAGAAAAGCTAGTGATCATCAAGGACACCTCCTTCAATGAAATTCAATGGGTTTGAAGTTCCAAAGGAGTATAGGTGTGCTTGTTTTTGAAGAATATACTGGTTCTTTTGGGTATAAAGCAATTTTCAAGTTCCATAAGCGTGAATGTGTTATTACAACAAAAAATGGAGCCTTGACAGGAGGAAATGAATGGATGGTTGCATTAGTCAGCAATTAAGAAGAGAATACTTGTAAGAAATGCTAGAGATGATCAAGGAGACCTTCTTTAATGTAATTCAATGGGTTTGAAGTTCCAGAGCATTATAGGTGTGCTTGTTTCCATGAATATATGACTTCTTTTTGCTATAGAAGTGATTTCCAACATCCTTAAGAGTGAATGGGTTATTACAACAAAAAATGGTGGCTTGAGAGGAGGAAATGTGGGGATGATCTCATTATTCAGCAATTAAGAAGAGAATACATGGAAGAAATGCTAATGATCATCAAGAACACCATAATTAATTAAATTCAATGGATTTGATGTTCCGAAGGAGTATAGATGTGCTTGTTTTTATGAATATACGGCTTTTTTTGGTATAGAAGCGATTTCCAACATCCTTAAGGGTGAATGTGTTGTTACAACAAAAAATGGAGTGTTAAGAGGAGGAAATGAGGGGATGATCTCATTGTTCAGCAATTAAGAAGATAATACTTGTAAGAAATGCTCATGATCATCAAGGACACCTTATTTAATTAAATTCAATGGGTTTGATGTTCCAAAGGAGTATAGATGTGCTTGTTTCCATGAATATACTGGTTCTTTTTGGTATAGATGCAATTTTCAAGTTCCATAAGTGTGATTGTGTTATTACAACAAAGAAAGGATGCTTGAGAGGAGGAAATGAGGGGTTGATCTCATTATTCAGCAATTATGAAGAGAATACTTGTAAGAAATACTAATGATCATCAAGGGCACCATGTTTAATGAAATTCAATGGGTTTGATGTTCGAAAGGAGTATAGATGTGGTTGTTTCCATGAATATGCTGGTTCTTTTTGGTATAGAAGTGATTTCCAAGATCCTTAAGTCTGAATGTGTTATTAGAACAAAAAATGGAGGCTTGCGAGGAGGAAATGCGGGGATGATCTCATTTTTCAGCAATTAAGAAAAAAATACATGTAAGAAATGCTAATGATCTTCAAGGACACCTTGTTTAATCAAATTCAAAAGCTTTGATGTTCCAAAAGATTATAGATGTGCTTATTTCCATGAATATACGACTTCCTTTTGGTATAAAAGCAATTTGCATCATCCTTAAGTGTGAATGTGTTATTACAACAAAAAATGGAGGCTTGAGAGGAGGAAATGAGGCGATGATGTCATTATTCAGCAATTAAGAAGAGAATACATGTAAGAAATGCTAATGATCATCGAGGACACCTTAATTAATTAAATTCAATGGGTTTGATGTTCCAAAGGAGTATAGATGTGTTTGTTTTTATGAATATATGACTTTTTTTGGTATAGAAGCGATTTCCAACATCCTTAAGTGTGAATGTGTTGTTACAACAAAAAATGGAGTGTTTAGAGGAGGAAATGAGGGGATGATCTCATTGTTCAGCAATTAAGAAGATAATACTTGTAAGAAATGCTCATGATCATCAAGTACACCTTATTCAATTAAATTGAATGGGTTTGATGTTCGAAAGGAGTATAGATGTGGTTGTTTCAATGAATATACCACTTCTTTTTGGTATAGAAGCAATTTTCAAGATCCTTAAATGTGAATGTGTTATTACAACAAAAAGTGGAGGCTTGAGAGGAGGAAATGAGGGGATGACCTCATTATTCAGCAATTAAGGAGAGAATACTTGTAAGAAATGCTAATGGTCATCAAGAACACCATGTTTATTGAAATTCAATGGGTTTGGTGTTCCAAAGGAGTATAGATGTGCTTATTTCCATGAATATATTGGTTCTTTTCAGTATAGAAGTGATTTCCAAGTTCCTTTAGTGTGAATGAGTAATGAGAACAAAAAATGGAGGCTTGAGAGGCAGAAATGAGGGGATGATCTCATTATCCAGCAATTAAGAAGAGATTACATGTAAGAAATGCCAATGATCATCAAGGACACCGTGTTTAATGAAATTCAATGGGTTTGATGTTCCAAAGGAGTATAAATGTGCTTGTTTCTATCAATATACCGCTTCCTTTTGGTATAGAAGCAATTTTCAAGATCCTTAAGTGTGAATGTGTTTTTAGAACAAAAAATGGGGGCTTGAGAGGAGGAAATGAGGAGATGATCTCATTATTCGGCAATTAAGAAGAAAATACTTGTAAGAAATGCTAATGATCATCAAGGACACCATGTTTAATGAAATTCAATGGGTTTGATGTTCCAAAGGTGTATAGATGTGCTTGTTTCCTTGAATATACTAGTTCTTATTGGCATAGAAGTGATTTTCATGTTCCATAAGTGTGGATGTGTTAGTACAACGAAAAATGGAGTGTTGAGAGGAGGAAATGAGGAGATTATCTCATTATTTGGCAATTAAGAAGAAAATACTTGTAAGAAATGCTAATGATCATCAAGGACACCTTGTTTAATTAAATTCAATGGGTTTGATGTTCCAAAGGAGTATATATGTGCTTGTTTCCATGAATATACTGGTTCTTTTCGGTATAGAAGTGATTTCCAAGATCCTTCAGTGTGAATGTTTTATGAGAACAAATAATGGAGGCTTGAGAGGAGGAAATGAGGGGATGATCTCATTATTCAGCAATTAAGAAGTGAATACATGTAAGAAATGCCAATGATCATCAAGGACACCATGTTTAATGAAATTCAATGGGTTTGCTGTTCCAAAGGAGTATAGATGTACTTGTTTCTATGAGCATACCACTATTTTTTGGTATAAAACCAATTTTCAAGATCCTTAAGTGTGAATGTCTTATTAGAACAAAAGATGGAGGCTTGAGAGGAGGAAATGAGGGGATGATCTCATTATTCTAATGATCATCAAGGACACCTTGTTTAATGAAATTCAATGGGTTTGATGTTCCAAAGGAGTATAGATGTGCTTGTTTCCATAAATATACTGGTTCTTATTGGCATAGAAGTGATTTTCATGTTCCATAAGAGTGAATGTGTTATTACAACAAAAAATGGAGTGTTGAGAGGAGGAAATGAGGAGATGATTTCATTATTCGGCAATTAAGAAGAAAATAGTTGTAAGAAATGGTAATGATCATCAAGGACACCTTGTTTAATTAAATTCTATGGGTTTGATGTTCCAAAGGAGTATAGATGTGTTTGTTTCTATGAATATACCCCTTCTTTTTTTTATAGAAGCGATTTCCAAGATCCTTAAGTGTGAATGTGTTGTGATAACAAAAAATGGAGGCTTGAGAGGAGGAAATGCGGAGATGATCCCATTATTCAGCCATTAAGAAGAAAATTCTTGTAAGAAATGCGAATGAGCATAAAGGACACCTTGTTTAATGAAATTCATTGGGTTTGATGTTTCAAAGGAGTATAGATGTGTTTGTTTCTATGAATATACCACTTCTTTTTGGTATAGAAGCGATTTCCAAGATCCTTAAGTGTGAATGTGTTATTACAACAAAAAATGGAGGCGTGAGAGGAGGAAATAAGGGGATGATCCCATTATTAAGCAATTAAGCAAAGAATACTTGTAGGAAATGCTAATGATCATCAAGGACACCTTGTTCAAAGAAATTCAATGGGTTTGTTGTTCTGCAGGAGTATAGATGTGCTTGTTTCTATCAATATACCGCTTCTTTTTGGAGTAGAAGCGATTTCCAAGATCCTTAAGTGTGGATGTCTTATCAGAACAAAAAATGGAGTGTTGAGAGGAGGAAATGAGGGGATGATCTCATTATTCAGTAATTAAGAAAATAATACATGTAAGAAAAGCTAATGATCATCAAGGACACCTTGTTTACTTAAATTCAATGGGTTTGATCTTCCAAATTAGTATAGATGTGCTTGTTTCTATGAATAAACCACTTCCTTTTGGAATTGAGGCGATTTCCAAGATCCTTAAGTGTGAATGTGTTATTAGAACAAAAAATGGAGGCTTGAGAGGAGGAAATGAGGGGATGATATCATTATTCAGCAATTAAGAAGAAAATACATGTAAGAAATGCTAACGTTCATCAAAGACACCTTGTTTAATTAAATTCAACGGGTTTGATGTTCCAAAGGAGTATAGATGTGCTTGTTTCCACGAATATAATGGTTCTTATTGGCATAGAAGCGATTTGCAAGTTCCATAAGTTTGAATGTGTTATTACAACAAAAAATGGAGTGTTGAGAGGAGGAAATGAGGGGATGATCTCATTATTTGACAATTAAGAAGAAAATTCTTGTAACAAAAGCTAAAGATCATCAAGGACACCTTGTTTAATTAAATGGAATGGGTTTGATGTTCCAAAGGAGTATGTATATGCTTGTTTCTATGAATATACCATTTCTTTTTGGTATAGAAGCAATTTCCAACATCCTTAAGTGTGAACGTGTCATTAGAACAAAAAATGGAGGCTTGAGAGGAGGAAATGAGGGGATGATCTTATTATGCAGCAATTAAGAAGAGAATACATGTAAGAAATGCTAATGATCATCATGGATACCTTGTTTAATTAAATTCATTGGGTTTGATGTTTCAAAGGAGTATAGATGTGTTTGTTTCTATGAATATACCACTTCTTTTTGGTATAGAAGCGATTTCCAAGATCCTTAAGTGTGAATGTGTTATTACAACAAAAAATGGAGGCGTGAGAGGAGGAAATAAGGGGATGATCCCATTATTAAGCAATTAAGCAAAGAATACTTGTAGGAAATGCTAATGATCATCAAGGACACCTTGTTCAAAGAAATTCAATGGGTTTGTTGTTCTGCAGGAGTATAGATGTGCTTGTTTCTATCAATATACCGCTTCTTTTTGGAGTAGATGCGATTTCCAAGATCCTTAAGTGTGGATGTCTTATCAGAACAAAAAATGGAGTGTTAAGAGGCGGAAATGAGGGGATGATCTCATTATTCAGTAATTAAGAAAATAATACATGTAAGAAAAGCTAATGATCATCAAGGACACCTTGTTTACTTAAATTCAATGGGTTTGATCTTCCAAATTAGTATAGATGTGCTTGTTTCTATGAATAAACCACTTCCTTTTGGAATTGAGGCGATTTCCAAGATCCTTAAGTGTGAATGTGTTATTAGAACAAAAAATGGAGGCTTGAGAGGAGGAAATGAGGGGATGATATCATTATTCAGCAATTAAGAAGAAAATACATGTAAGAAATGCTAACGTTCATCAAAGACACCTTGTTTAATTAAATTCAACGGGTTTGATGTTCCAAAGGAGTATAGATGTGCTTCTTTCCACGAATATAATGGTTCTTATTGGCATAGAAGCGATTTGCAAGTTCCATAAGTTTGAATGTGTTATTACAACAAAAAATGGAGTGTTGAGAGGAGGAAATGAGGGGATGATCTCATTATTTGACAATTAAGAAGAAAATTCTTGTAACAAAAGCTAAAGATCATCAAGGACACCTTGTTTAATTAAATGGAATGGGTTTGATGTTCCAAAGGAGTATGTATATGCTTGTTTCTATGAATATACCATTTCTTTTTGGTATAGAAGCAATTTCCAACATCCTTAAGTGTGAATGTGTCATTAGAACAAAAAATGGAGGCTTGAGAGGAGGAAATGAGGGGATGATCTTATTATGCAGCAATTAAGAAGAGAATACATGTAAGAAATGCTAATGATCATCATGGATACCTTGTTTAATTAAATTCAATGGGTTTGATGTTCCAAAGGAGTATAGATGTGCTTCTTTCCATGAATATACTGCTTCTTTTTGGTATAGAACCGATTTTCAAGTTCCATAAGTGTGAATGTGCAACAAAAAATGGAGGCTTGAGAGGAGGAAATGAGGGGATGATCTCATTATTCAGCAATGAAGAATAGAATACTTGTAAGAAATGCAAATGATCATCAAGGACACCTTGTTTAATCAAACTCAATGGGTTTGATGTTCCAAAGGAGTATAGATGTGCTTGTTTCTATGAATATATTGCTTCTTTTTGGTATAGAGGCGATTTCCAAGATCGTTCAGTGTTTATGTGTTATTACAACAAAAAATGGAGGCTTAAGATGAGGAAATGTGGGGATGATCTCGTTATTCAGCAATGAAGAAGCGAATACTTGTAAGAAATGCTAATGATCATCAAGGACACCATGTGGTTGTTTCCATGAATATATTGGTTCTTTTTGGTATAGAAATCATTTCGAAGATCCTAAAGTGTGATTGTGTTATTAGAACAAAAAATGGAGGCTTGTGAGGAGGAAATGAGGGGATGATCTCATTATTCAGCAATTAAGAAGAGAATACTTCTAAGAAATGGTAATGATCATCAAGGACACCATGTTTAATTAAATTCAATGGGTTTGATGATTGAAAGGAGTATAGATGTGCTAGTTTTCATGAATATACTGGTTCTTTTTGGTATAGAAGTGATCTTCAAGTTTCATAAGTGTAATTGAGTTATTACAACAAAGAAAGGAGGCTTGAGAGGAGGAAATGAGGGGTTGATCTCATTATTCAGCAATGAAGAATAGAATACTTGTAAGAAATGCAAATGATCATCAAGGACACCTTGTTTAATCAAACTCAATGGGGTTTGATGTTCCAAAGGAGTATAGATGTGCTTGTTTCTATGAATATATTGCTTCTTTTTGGTATAGAGGCGATTTTCAAGATCGTTAAGTGTGAATGTGTTATTACAACAAAAAATGGAGGCTTAAGATGAGGAAATGTGGGGATGATCTCATTATTCAGCAATGAAGAAGCGAATACTTGTANATTTTCAAGTTCCATAAGTGTGAATGTGTTATTACAACAAAAAATGGAGGCTTGAGAGGAGGAAATAAGGGATGATCTCATTATTCAGAATTAAGAAGAGAATACTTGTAAGAAATGCTAATGATCATCAAGGACACCTTGTTTAATGAAATTCAATGGGTTTGATGTTCTAAAGGAGTATAGATGTTTGTTTCTATGAATATACTGGTTCTTTTTGGTGTAGAAGCGATTTCAAGTTCCATAAGTGTGAATGTGTTATTACAACAAAAAATGGAGGCTTGAGAGGAGGAAATGAGGGGATGATCTCATTATTCAGCAATTAAGAAGAGAATACATGTAAGAAATGTTAATGGTCATCAAGGACAACTTGTTTAATGAAATTCAATGGATTTGATGTTCCAAAGGAGTATAGATGTCCTTGTTTCTATGAATATGCTGCTTCTTTTTGGTATTGAAGCAATTTCCAAGATCCTTATGTGTGAATGTGTTATTACAACAAAAAATGGAGTGTTGAGAGGAGGAAATGAGGGATGATCTCATTATTCAGCAATTAAGAAGTGAAATATACGTTAGAAATGCTAATGATCATCAAGGACACCTTATTTGATGAAATTCAATGGGTTTGATGTTCCAAAGGAATATAGATGTGCTTATTTCCATGAATTATACGGTTCTTTTTGGTATGGAAGCGATTTTCAAGTTCCATAAGTGTGAATGTGATATTAAAATGAAAAATGGAGGCTTGAGAGGAGGAAATGAGGGGATGATCTCATTATTCAGCAATTAAGAAGAGAATACATGTAAGAAAAGCTAATGATGATCAAGGACACCTTGTTTATTGAAATTCAATGGGTTTGATTTTTAAAGGAGTATAGATGTGCTTGTTTCTATGAATATACGACTTCTTTTTGGTATAGAAGCGATTTCCAAGATCCTTCAGTGTGAATGTGTTATTACAACAAAAATGAGGCTTGAATGGAGGAAATGAAGGGATGATCTCATTATTCAGCAATTAAGAAGTGAATACTTCTAAAAAATTGCTAATGATCATCAAGGACACTTCTTCAATGAAATTTAAAGCGATTTCCAAGATCCTTAAGTGTGAAGTGTTTCTTACACAAAAAAATGGATGCTTGAGAGGAGGAAATGAGGGCATGATCACATTATTCAGCAATTAAGAATAGAATACTTGTAAGAAATGCTATGATCATCAAGGACTCCTTTTTAATGAATTCAATGGGTTTGATGTTCCAAAGGAGTATAGACATGCTTGTTTCAATGAATATACTGCTTCATTTGGTATAGAGCGGTTTTCAGGTTCATAAGTGAAAATGTGTCTTTAAAACAAAAAATGGAGCCTTAAGAGGTGGAATGAAGGGATGGTCTCTTTAGTGAGCAATTAAGAAGAGAATACTTGTAAGAAATGCTATTGATCATCAAGGACAACCTGTTAATGAAATTCATGGTTTGATGTTCCAAAAAGGAGGTATAGATGTGTTGTTTCTATGATAACTGCTTCTTTTTGGTATAGAAGTGATTGCCAAGATCTTAAGTGTGAATGTGTTATTGAAACCAAAAATGGAGGCTTGAGATGAGGAAATGAGGGATGATTCCATTATTCAACAATAAGGATAGGATACTTGTAAGAATAGCTATATGATCATCACAGGACACCTTGTGTAATTAATTCAATGGATTGATGTTCCAAAGGTAGTATAGATTGTGTCTTGTTTCCATGAATATGACTGGTTCTATATTGGGTTTAGAACGTGATTTTCAGTTCGCATAGGATGAATGTGTGTTACACAAAGATGGAGTGTGAGAGGAGGAAATGAGGGAATTGATCTGATATTGTGCAATGTAAGAGAGAATACATGTAAGAAATCCTATTATGATCATCAGGAGCACTTTTGTTAATGGAAGCAATGGGTTTGATGTCCAAGGTAAGTATAGATGTGCTTTTTCTCATGAATATACGGAGTTCTTTTGGTATGGGAGCGTATTTCAAGTTCCATAAGTGTGAATGTGTTATTACAACAAAAAATGGAAGGTGAGAGGAGGAAATGAGGGATGATCTCATTATTCAGCAATTAAGAAGAGAATACTTTGTAGAAATGCTAATGATCATCAAGGACACCTTGTTAAATGAAAGTCAATGGGTTTGATGTTCCAAAGCAGTATAGATGTGCTTGTTTCATGAATATACGGGTTCTTTTTGGTATGGAAGCGATTTTCAAGTTTCATAAGTGTGAATGTGTTTTTACAACAAAAAATGGAGGCTTGAGAGGAGGAAATGAGGGGATGATCTCATTATTCAGCAATTAAAAGGAGAATACTTGTAAGAAAAGCTAGTGATCATCAAGGACACCTTGTTTAATAAAATTCAATGGGTTTGATCTTCCAAAGGAGTATAGAAGTGCTTGTTTCTATGAATATAGTGCTTCTTCTTGGTATAAAAATGATTTCGAAGATCCTGAAGTGTGAATGTGTTATTACAATAAAAAATGGAGGCTTAGGGGAGGAAATGAGGGGTTGATCTCATTATTCAGCAATTGGAAGAGAATACTTGTAAGAAATGCTAATGATCATCAAGGACACCTTGTTTAATGAAATTCAAAGGGTTTGATGCTCCAAAGGAGTATAGATGTGTTTTTATGAATATACTGCTTTTTTGGTATAGAAGCGATTTTGATGTTCCGTATGTGAATGCGTTATTACAACAAAAAATGGAGGCTTGAGAGGAGGAAATGAGGGGATGATCTCATTATTTAGTAATTAAGAAGAGAATACTTGTAGGAAATGCTAACGATCATCAAGGACACCTTGTTTAATTAAATTCAATAGTTTGATGTTCCAAAGGAGTGTAGATGTGCTTGTTTTCATGGATATACCGCTTCCTTTGGAATAGAAGCGAATTCCAAGATCCTTAAGTTTGAATGTGTTATTACAACAAAAATGGAGCTTGCAGAGGAGCAAAGGATGGGATGGATCTCATTATTCAGCATTTGAGAAGACAATACTTGTAAGAAATGCTAATGATCGCTTGTTTAATTAAAATCAATGGGTTTGATGTTCCAAAGAGTATAGATGTGCTTGTTTCTATGAATATACTGCTTCTTTTTGGAATAGTGGAGATTTCCAAGATTCTTAAGTGTGAAGTGTGACATAACAAACAAAAAATGAGGCTTAAGAGGAGGAAATGAGGGGATATCTCATTATCAACAATTAAGAAGAGAATACTTGTAAAAAAATGTAATGATCATGAAGCACACTCTTGTTTAGTGAAATTCAATGGGTTTGATGTTCCAAAGGAGTATAGATGTGCTTGTTTCTAAGAATATACTGCTTCTTTTTGGTATAGAAGCGATTTTGAAGTTCCATAAGTGTGAATGTGTTATTACAACAAAACATTTAGGCTTGAGAGGAGGAAATGACAGGATGGTTTCATTATTCTGCAATTAAGAAGAGAATACTTGTTAGAAAGGCTAATGATCATCAAGGACACCTTGTTTAATTAAATTCAATGGGTTTTATGTTCCAAAGGAGTATAGATGGCTTGTTTCCTTTGAATATACTGCTTCTTTTTGGTATATTGCGATTTCCAGATCTTTAAGTGTGAATGTGTTATTACAACAAAAAATGGAGGCTTAAGAGGAGGAAATGAGGGGATGATCTCATTATTCAGCAATCAAGAAAGAATACTTGTAAGAAATGCTAATGATCATGAAGGACACCTTATTTAATGAAATTCAATGGTTTTGATGTTCCAAAGGACTATAGATGTGCTTGTTTCCATGAATATACTAGTTCTTTTTGGTATAGAAGTGATTTTCGATTCCATAAGTGTGAATGTGTTATTAAAAACAAAAATGGAGGGTTGAAGGAGGAAATGTAGGGATGATCTCATTATTCAGCAATGAAGAAATGAATACTGTAAGAAAGCTAATGATCATCAGGACACCTTGTTTAATTAAATTCAATGAGTTTGATGTTGCAAAAGAGTATAGATGTGCTTGTTTCTATGAATATACCGCTTCTTTTTGGCATATAGCGATTTCCAAGATCTTTAAACTGTGAATGTGTTATTACAATAAAAAATGGGGCCTGAGAGGAGGAAATGGGGGGATGATTGTATTATTCAGGAATTAAGAAGAGAATACTTGTAAGAAATGCTAATGATCATGAAGCACAACTTGTTTTGTGAAATCCAATGGGTGATGTTCTTCCAAAGGAGTATAGATGTGCTTGTTTCTAAGAATATACTGCTTGTTTTTGGTATAGAATCGATTTTGAAGTTCCATAAGTGTGAATGTGTTATTACAACAAAAATGGAGTCTTAAAAGGAGGAAATGATGAGATGATCTCAATATTCTGCAATTAAGAAGTGAATACTTGTAAGAAAAGCTAATGATTATCATGGACACCTTATTTAATTAATTCAATTGGTTTGATGTTGCAAATCAGTATAGATGTGCTTATTTCTATGAATATACTGCTTCTATTTGGTATTGAAGCGATTTCCAAGATCCTTAAGTGTGAATGTGTTATTACAACAAAAAATGGGGGCCTGAGAGGAGGAAATGAGGGGATGAGATCTCATTACTCAGCAATAAAGAAGAGAAAAACTTGTAAGAAATGCTAATGATCATCAAGGACACCTTGTTTAATTAAATTCAATGGTTTGATGTTCCAAAGGAGTATAGATGTGCTTGTGTCAACGAATATATGGCTTCGTTTTGGTATATAGCGATTTCCAGATCCTTAAGTGTTAATGTGTTATTACAATGAAAATTGGAGGCTTGAGGAGGAAATCAGGGGATGATCTGATATGAGCAAAAGAAGAGAATACTTGTATGAAATGCTAATGATCATCTAGGACACATTGTTTAATGAAATTCAATGGGCTTGAAGTTCCAAAGGAGTATAGATGTGCTTGTTTCCAAGAATATAGTGGTTCTTTTTGCTATAGAAGTGATTTTGTAGTTCCATAAGTGTGAATGTGTTATTACAACAAAAAATGGAGTGTTG
Organism: Bruguiera gymnorhiza; assembly: GCA_020883675.1. Classification (NCBI taxonomy): domain Eukaryota; kingdom Viridiplantae; phylum Streptophyta; class Magnoliopsida; order Malpighiales; family Rhizophoraceae; genus Bruguiera; species Bruguiera gymnorhiza. The sequence continues at coordinate 191,533 of JAIRCJ010000125.1, forward strand.
GGAGGGGAAAATGAGGGATGTTCTCATTATTCAGCAATTAAGAAGAGAATACTTGTAAGTAATGCTAATGATCATCAAGGACACCTTGTTTAATGAATCCAATGTGTTTAATGTTCCAAAGGAGTTATTTCTATGAATATCTTGCTTCTTTTTGGTATAGAAGCGATTTCAAGATCGTTAAGTGTAAATGTGTTATTACAAAAAAAAATGGAGGCTTGAGAGGAGGAAATGAGGGGATGCCCTCATTATTCAGCAATTAAGAAAAGAATACTTGTAAGAAAATCTAATGATCATCAAGGACACCATGTTTATTTAAATTCAATGGATTTGATGTTGCAAAGGAGTATAGATGTGCTTGTCTCTATAATATACCACTTCTTTTTGCTATAAAAGTGATTTCAAGATCCTTAAATGTGAATGTGTTATTACAAAAAAAGCATGGAGGCCTGAGAAGAGGAAATGAGAGGATGATTTCATTATTCAGCAATTAAGAAGAGAATACTTGTAAGAAATGTAATGACTAAAGGACACCTTGTTTAATCAAATATGGCTTCTTTTTGGTATAGAAGCGATTTCCAAGATCTTTNTGATCTCATTATTCACCAATTAAGAAGAGAATACTTGTAAGAAAATGCTATGAATGATCATCGGAGGACACCCTTGTTTAATTGAAATTCAATGTGTTTGATGTTTCCCAATGAGTATTAGATTGCTTGTTTTCCATGAAATATACTAGTTCTTTTGTATAGAAGCGATTTTCAGGTTGCATAAGTGTGAATGTGTTATTACAACAAAAAATGGAGGGTTGAGAGGAGGAAATGAGGGGATGATCTTACATATTATATATTAAAGCAAAGATCAAACGTGCTAGAAAGGTAAGATCATCAAGGACACTTGCTTAATGAAATTCAAGGGGTTTGATGTTCCAAAGGAGTATAGATGTACTTGTTTCCATGAATATTCTGGTTCTTTTTCGTATAGAAGCGATTTTCAGGTTGCATGTGTGTGAATGTGTTATTACAACAAAAATGGAGTGTTGAGAAGCGAAAATGAGGGATGATCTCATTATTCAGCAATTAAGAAGAGAATACTTGTGAGAAATCCTAATGATCATCAAGGCCACCTTGTTCAATGAAATTCAATGGGTTTGATGTTCCATAGGAGTATAGATGTGCTTGTTTCTACGAATATACTGCTTTTTGTTGGTATATAAGTGATTTCCAAGATCCTTAAGTGTGAATGTATTATTATAACAAAAATGGAGGCTTGAGAGGAGGAAATGAGGAGATGATCTCATTATTCAGCAATTAAGAAGAGAATACTTGTAAGAAATGTTAATGGTCATCAAGGACACCTTGTTTAATGAAATTCAATGTGTTTGATGTTCCCAATGAGTATAGATGTGCTTCTTTCCATGAATATATTGGTTCTTTTCGATATAGAAGCGATTCTCAAGTTCCATAAGAGTGAATGTGTTATAACCACAAAAAATGGAGTGTTGAGAGGAGGAAATGAGTGGGTGATCTCATTATTCAGTAATTAAGAAGAGAATATTTGTAAAAAATGCTAATGATGATCAAGGACACCTTGTTTATTGAAATTCAATGGGTTTGATGTTCCAAAGGAGTATAGATGTACTTGTTTCTCTGAATATAGGACTTCTTTTTCGTATAGAAGCGATTTCCAAGATCCTTCAGTGTGAATGTGTTATTACAACAAAAAATGGAGGCTTGAATGGAGGAAATGAGGGGATGATCTCATTATTCAGCAATTAAGAAGAGAATACTTCTAAGAAGTCCTAATGATCATCACGGACGCCATGTTTAATGAAATTCAATGGGTTTGATGTTCCAAAGGAGTATAGATGTGCTTATTTCCATGAATATACCAGATCTTTTTTCCATAGAAGTGATTTTCAAGTTCCATAAGTGTAAATGTGTTATTACAACAAAAAATGGACCCTTGGGAGGGGGAAATGAGGGGATGATCTCATTATTCAGGAATTAAGAATTGAATATTTGAAAGAAATGCTAGTGATCATCAGGGACACTTTGTTTAAGGAAATTCAACCGGTTTGATGTTGTAAAGGAGTATAGGTGTATTTGTTTCCATGAATATACTGGTTCTTTTCTGTATAGAAGTGATTTTCAAGTTCCATAAGATTGAATGTGTTATTACAACAAAATATAGAGCCTTGAGAGGAGGAAATGAGGGGATGGTCTCATTATTCAGCAATTAAGAAGAAAATGTTTGCAAGAAATGCTAGTGATCATCAAGGGCACATTGTTTAATGAAATTCAATGGGTTTGATGTTCCAAAGGAGTATAGATGTGCTTGTTTCCACAAATATACTTATTCTTTGTGGCTTAGATGCAATTTTCAAGTTCCATAAGTGTAAATGTGTTATTACAACAAAAAATGGAGCCTTGGGAGAGGGAAATGAGGGGATGATCTCATTATTCAACAATTAAGAATTGAATATTTGTAAGAAATGCTAGTGATCATCAGGGACACTTTGTTTAAGGAAATTCAACGGGTTTGATGTTGCAAAGGAGTATAGGTGTGCTTGTTTCCATGAATATACTGGTTCTTTTCTGTATAGAAGCGATTTTCAAGTTCCATAAGATTGAATGTGTTATTACAACAAAAATGGAGCCTTGAGAGGAGGAAATGAGGGGATGGTCTCATTATTTAGCAATTAAGAAGAAAATGCTTGTAAGAAAAGCTAGTGATCATCAAGGACACATTGTTTAATGAAATTCAATGGCTTTGATGTTCCAAAGGAGTATAGGTGTGCTTCTTTCCATGAATATTCTGTTTCTTTTTGGTATAGAAGTGATTTTCAAGTTTCATAAGCGTGAATGTGTTATTACAACAACAAATGGCGCCTTGAGAGAAGGAAATGATGGGATGGTCTCATTATTCAGCAATTAAGAGGAAAATATTGGTAGGAAATGCTAGTGATCATCAAGGCCTCCTTCTTTCACGAAATTCAATGGGTTTGAAGTTCCAAAGGAGTATAGGTGTACTTGTTTCCATGAATATAGTGCTTCTTTTTGGTATAGAAGCGATTTGCAAGTTCTATAAGTGTGAATGTGTTATTACAACAAAACATGGAGCCTCAGCATGGGGAAATGAGGGGATGATCTCATTATTCAACAATTAAGAATTGAATCCTTGTAAGAAATGCTAGTGATCATCAAGTACACATTGTTTAAGGAAATTCAATGGGTTTGATGTTGCAAAGGAGTATAGGTGTGCTTGTTTCCACGAATATACTGGTTCTTTTCTGCATAGAAGCGATTTTCAAATTCCATAAGATTGAATGTGTTATTACAACAAGAAATGGAGCCATGAGCGGTGGAAATGAAGGGATGGTCTGATTATTCAGCAATTAAGAAGAAAATGCTTGCAAGAATGCTAGTGATCATCGAGGACACATTGTTTATTGAAATTTAATGGGTTTGATGTTCCAAAAGAGTATAGATGTGCTTCTTTCCATGAATTTATGGGTTCTGTTTGGAATTGATGTGATTTTCAAGTCCCATAAGTGTGAATGGGTTATTACAACAAAAAATGGAGCCTTGAGAGGAGGAATTGAAGGGATGGTCTCATTACTCAGTGACTAAGAAGAGAATACTTGTAAGAAATGCTAATCATCATTAAGGACACCTTGTTTAATCAAATTCAATGGGTTTGATGTTCCAAAGGAGTTTAGATGTGCTAGTTCCCATGAATATACTTGTTCTTTTTAGAATAGAAGCAATTTTCAAGTCCCATAAGTGTGAGTGTGTCATTACAACAAAAAATGGTGCCTTGAGAGGAGGAAAGGAAGGGATGGCCTCATTATTCAGCAACTAAGAATAGAATACTTGTAAGAAATGCTAATGATCATCAAGGACACCTTGTTTAATCAAATTCAATGGGTTTGATGTTCCAGAGGAGTATAGATGTGCTTGTTTCCATGAATATACTGGTTCTTTTTGGTATACAAGCGATTTTCAAGTTCCATAAGTGTGAATGTGTTATTACAACAAAAAATGGATCCTTGAGAGGTGGAATTGAAGGGATGGACTCATTATTCTGCAATTAAGAAGAGAATACTTGTAAGAAATGCAAATGATCATCAAGGAAACCTTGTTTAATGAAATTCAATGGCTTTGATGTTCCAAAGTAGTATAGATGTGCTTGTTTCCATGAATATACTGGTTTATTTTGGAATAGAAGCGATTTTCTACTCCCATAAGTGTGAATGTGTTATTACAACAAAAAAATGGAGCCTTAAGAAAAGGAATTGAAGGGATGGCCTCATTATTCAGCAACTAAGAAAAGAATACTTCTAAGAAATGCTAATGATCATCAAGGACTCCTTGTTTAACTAAATTCAATGGGTTTGATGTTCCAAGGGAGTATAGATGTGCTTGTTTCCATGAATATACTGGTTCTTTTTCGTATAGAAGTGATTTTCAGGTCCCGTAAGTGTGAATGTGTTATTACAACAAAAAATGGAGTGTTGAGAAGAGGAAATGAGGGGATGATCTCATTATTCAGCAATTAAGAAGAGATTACATGTAAGAAATGCTAATGATCATCAAGGACACCTTGTTGAGTCAAATTCAATGAGTTTCATGTTCCAAAGGAGTATAGGTGTACTTGTTTCTATGAATACAGTGGTTCTTTTTGGCATTGAAGTGATTTTCAAATTGCATAAGTGTGAATGTGTTATTACAACAGAAAATGGAGCCTTGAGAGGAGGAATTGAAGGGATGGCCTCATTATTCAGCAATTAAGAAGAGAATACTTGTAAGAAATGCTAATGATCATCAAGGATACCTTGTTTAATCAATTTCAATGGGTTTGATGTTCCAAAGGAGTATAGATGTGCTTGTTTCCATGAATATACTGGTTCTTTTTGGTATAGAAGCGATTTTCAAGTTCCATAAGTGTGAATGTGTTATTACAACAAAAAATGGAGCCTTGAGAACTGGAATTGAAGGGGTGGACTCATTATTCAGCAATTAAGAAGAAAATACATGTATGAAATGCAAATGATCTTCAAGGACACCTTGATTAATCAAATTCAATAGGTTTGATGTTCTAATGGAGTGTCGATGTGTTTGTATGCATGAATATTCTGGTTCTTTTTGGCATAGAAGCGATTTTCAAGTTCCATAAGTGTGACTGTCTTAGTACAACAAATAATGGAGCCTTGAGAGGAGGAATTGAAGCGATGGTCTCATTATTCAGCAATTAAGGAGTTAATTGTTGCAGGAAATGCTAATCATCATCAAGGATGCCTTGTTTAATCAAATTCAATGGGTTTGATGTTGTAAAGGAGTATAGATGTGTTTGTATCCATGAATATTCTGGTTCTTTTTGGCATAGAAGTGATTTTCAAGTTCCATAAGTGTGACAGTTTTATTAAAACAAATAATGGAGCCTTGAGAGGGGGAATTGAAGGGATGGTCTCATTATTCAGCAACTAAGAAGAGTATACTTGTAAGAAATGCTAATGATCATCAAGGACAGCTTGTTTAATCAAATTCAATGGGTTTGATGTTCCAAAGTGGTATAGATGTGCTTCTTTCCTTGAATATACTGGTTCTTTTTGGAATAGAAGCGTTTTTCAAGTCCCATAAGTGTGAATGTGCTATTACAACAAAAAATGGAGCCTTGAGAGGAGGAATTGAAGCGATGGTCTCATTATTCAGCAATTAAGGAGTGAATAGTTGTAAGAAATGCTAATGATCATCAAGGACACCTTGTTTAATCAAATTCAATGGGTTTGATGTTCCAAAGGAGTATCCATGTGCATGTTTCCGTGAATATATTGCTTCTTTATGGTATAAAAGCGATTTTCAAGTTTTATAAGTGTGAATGCGTTATTACGACAACAAATGGAGCCTTGAGAGGTGGCATTGAAGGGATGGTCGCATTATTCAACAATTAAGAAGAGAATACTTGTAAGAAATGCTAAGGATCAGCAAGGACACCTTGTTTAATCAAATTCAATGAGTTTCATGTTCCAAAGGAGTATAGATGTGCTTGTTTCCATGAATATAGGGGTTTTCTTGGTATAGAAGTGACTTTCAAGTTCCATAAGTGTGATTGTGTTATTACGACAAAAAATGGAGCCTTGAGAGGTGGAATTGAAGGGATGGACTTATTATTCAGCAATAAGGAAGAGAATACGTGTAAGAAATGCAAATGATCATCAAGGACACCTTAATTAGTCAAATTTAATGGGTTTGATGTTCTAAAGGAGTGTAGATTTGTTTGTATCGATGAATATTCTGGTTCTTTTCGGCATACAAGCAATTTTCAAGTGCCATAAGTGTGATTGTCTTATTACAACAAATAATGGAGCCTTCAGAGGAGGAATTGAAGTGATGGTTTCATTATTCAGCAATTAAGTAGTGAATTGTTGCAAGAAATGCTAATGATCATCAAGGACACCTTGTTTAATCAAATTCAATGGGTATGATGTTCCAAAGGAGTATAGATGTGCTTGTTTCCATGAATATACTGCTTCTTTTTGGTATGGAAGTGATTTTCAAGTTCCATAAGTGTGAATGTCTTATTACAGCAAAAAATGGAGCCTTGAGAGGTGGAAATGAAGGGATGCTCAATTATTCAGCAATTAAGAGGAAAATACTTGTAAGAAATGCAAGTGATCATCAAGGACACCTTGTTGAATCAAATTCAATGGGTTTGATGCTCCAAAGGAGTATAGATGTGCTTGTTTCCATCAATATACTGCTTCTTTTTGGTATGAAAGCGATTTTCAAGTTCCATAAGTGTGAATGTGTTATTACAGCAAAAAATGGAGCCTTGAGAGGTGGAATTGAAGGGATGGTCTCATTATTCAACAATTAAGAAGAGAATACTTGTAAGGAAAGCTAGTGATCATCAAGGACACCTTGTTGAATCAAATTCAATGGGTTTGATGTTCCAAAGGAGTATAGATGTGCTTGTTTCCATGAATATACTGGTTCTTTTTGGTATAGAAGCGATTTTCAAGTTCCATAAGTGTGAATGTGTTATTACAACAAATAATGGAGCCTTGAGATTAGGAAATGAAGGGATGCTCAATTATTCAGCAATTAAGAGGAAAATACTTGTAAGAAATGCAAGTGATCATCAAGGATACCTTGTTGAATCAAATTCAAGGAGTATAGATGTGCTTGTTTCCATGAATATACTGCTTCTTTTTGGTGTAGAAGTGATTTTCAAGTTCCATAAGTGTGAATGTGTTATTAAAGCAAAAAATGGAGCCTCGTGAGGTCGAATTGAAGGGATGGACTCATTATTGAGCAATTAAAAAGAGAATACATGTAAGAAATGCAAATGATCATCAAGGACACCTTGATTAATCAAATTTAATTGGTCTAATATTCTAAAGGAGTGTAGATGTGTTGGTATCGATGAATATTCTGGTTCCTTTTGGCATAGAAGCGATTTTCAAGTTCCATAAGTGTGACTATCTTATTACAACAAATAGTGGAGCCTTGAAGCTATGGTCTCATTATCCAGCAATTAAGGAGTGAATTCTTGTAAGAAATGCTAATCATCATTGAAGTTCCCAACTTCACCCTAGGATCTACTAGTTTGTGATACTGAGAGGGGGGGTGAATCAGTATCACCACAATTCGCAATTCGTAGGAAAGTGAACAACTTCAATCTCTTCTTAAAAGTGAACTCTTTCTCATGTTCGACTAAGGTAGATCTATTGCTACCTACTAATCACAATAGTCCCCAAAGTCACCTTTCAGACACCTTGCCTAATAGACAATTCAGATGTTCTTGTTTAGGTCTTTGTTAGGTTATGGATTGGCTGATACTTTAGCTGCGTTCACAACTCAATTCAAAACACAGAACGTAAAGCAAATTAAGGACACACGAGATTTACGTGGTTCCGTCAACGTGAGGTACATCCAGGGTGGTAGGGACTCTCCCTTACCGAGACTATCCACTATACTTGAGAATTCCAGTTACAATGGATGTCTTAATCTTCTCCTCCTTTCACTATTGCAATTACTAAGCAAGTACAATACAAAGAGTGTCACTTACTGTGTCTACCCTTCTTCTAGCTTGTCTTGCCTCTGTTGATTTGAAAGGCTGCTCCACTGCCACTTAGAAGTTCACCGCAATGCTCTCTAACCTCTCTTGAAGAAATCTGGAAATACGTTGAGTTCTTTCCGATGCTTCCCCGAATTCCTTCTCTAGGTTGTTTCACACAACTCCTGCTTTCACCGTCTCACGGTTTCACAGCTTGCACTCAAGCTTCTGGTCTGCCATTTCACGTCTCACGGCCTGCCCCACGCTTCTGATCAGTCACGCCCTTGCACATTCTGGTCTCACGCTTCTGGTCTGCTGTTTCACGTCTCTTAGCCTGCCACACGCTACTGGTTTTTCTGGTTCACGTCTCTCGGCCTGCCTCATGCTTCTAGTCTGCTGTCTTCTCTTCCAGGTGGTCTCACGGATACCAGGTCTGCTGTCTTCCCTTCCGGGTGGTCTGTTTCTTATTTCTCCTCTTGCTGGTTGTGCATTTCTGGTTTGCTTGCGGGATGTGTTTCTGGTTTGCTTGCAGGAGGCGTTTCTGGTTTGCTTGCAGGATGTGTTTCTGGTTTGCTTGCAGGAGGCGTTTCTGGTTTGCTTGCAGGAGGCATTTCTGGTTTTCTTGCAGGAGGTCGCACGTTCTGGTTTGCTCTCCCGGTGGTGACATTTCTGGTTTGCTCTCCCAGTGGTGTCGTTTCTGATCTCTTGTCGTTCTGCTCTCTCTTCCTTTTTGGCCGGTTGTTGTAGGGTTGCTGTTTTTTCAATTGTGTTGGCCCTCTGCCCTAGTTTTGTCTTCCAAGGCCTTTATATACTCTCTTCCATAAAACCCTAATAGGGCTTACATAGCGGATTTACTTTCTTGTCCTTCCATGTGACTTTACTGCCCTTCCATGTGACTTTACTCTCTTGCACACTTAACCCTAGTTGACAACAATTACAACTCATACAAGGCTGTGGGAACAACAATCTCCCCCTTTGTAATTTTTGGCAACATTCATAACAAAAGCCATTATGCAGCAGTCTTTCATAATCTTCTTAGAGTAATAATTCAGAAGCAGATGGATTACAACTCCCCCTAAATATGCACTCCCCCTTCCTTAACAACTCCCCCTGCACTATTACTTCTCTCCCCCTTTGCCAACCAATTACAAATTTGAAAAACCTGCAAAGTAGAGATGGAGGATTCACCTGAACTTCAGGCTTGAGGAGACATTTGCACAGACAGACTCATTCTGTGCTTTTCAAACAACTCTGTGGACAAAGGTTTAGTTAGAATATCTAAGATTTGATCTTTAGTACCGACATACTCCAACTGAATTGTGCCCTCTTCCACTTGAATTTTGATAAAGTGATACCGGATGTCAATATGCTTGCTCCTTGAATGTTGAACTGTATTCTTGCTAAGATCAATTGCACTTTGATTATCACAAAGTACACTCACTAGTAACTTCACTTCAACACCCAAATTGGCCAATTGTCTTTGCATCCATATCACTTGAGTACATGCTGCACAAGCAGCCATATACTCAGCCTCCGCTGTGCTCAAAGCAACACTGTTTTGCTTTCTACTTAGCTATGCAACACACTTTGAACCCAAGTAGAAGCTGCAGCCACTAGTTGATTTTCTATCATCTGTGCTTCTTGCCCAGTCTGCATCAGTGTATGCTCGTAGTTTTACAGAATCCATGGCAGGATACCACAAGCCCATTTCCCGTGTCCCCTTGAGTTATCTTAGGATTCTTTTCACTGCCAACACACGAGATTCCTTAGGATCAGCTTGGAATCTGTTGGCGATGCACACAGCTTGCATGAGATCAAGCCTTGATGCTGTAAGGTACAGAAGGCTCCCTATCATCTTCTTGTATTTTGTAGGGCTTGTACTCCTTCCTTCCTGATCTTTTGTTAACTTGCAGCCCACTGTCATAGGGGTACTAACAAGTCTGCTATCCTCTATGCCAAACTTTTTCAGCATCTCTTTGGCATATTTTGTCTGAGAAATAAAAATACCTTCTTCACATTGTTTTATTTGTAATCCAAGAAAGTAAGTCATTTCTCCAATCAATGACATCTCAAATTCCTCACTCATCTTCTGTTCAAATTCTTGGCATAGCTCAGAGTGATCCCCTCCAAAGATGATGTCATTTATATATACTATGGTTATCAGTTGGCCTTTCTCTAAGTTGAACACATATAGGTTATTATCAACTGTTCCTCTTCTGAAGTTCAACCTTCTCAAATGCGCATCCAGCCTGCTATACCATGCTCTTGGGGCTTGTTTAAGGCCATACAAGGCTTTCTTCAGCTTGCACACGTGTGTCTCATCCTCACTGATTTGTACTCTATCAGGTTGTTCAATATACACTTCTTCTTTTAGGAGCCCATTCAAAAAGGCTGATTTCACATCCATCTGGTAAACTTTATACCTCTTATGTGCTGCCAAAGCTAAGAACATTATGATAGTTTCCAACCTTGCTACCAGTGCAAAAGTTTCATCAACATCTACTCCTTCTATCTGAGTGTAGCCTTTGCAAACCAGCCTAGCCTTGTTCCTCACCACCTTGCCATCCTCATTGTGTTTATTTTTAAACACCCATTTTGTTCCTATGACATTCTTGTTAGTGGGTCTTGGAACTAGCTCCCATGTTTCATTCTTCTCGATTTGATCCAGCTCCTCATTGATAGCTCTGATCCAACTCCTCATTGATAGCTTTGATCCAGGCTTTGTCTTGTGCAACCTCTTCAACAGATTTAGGTTCAACTTGTGAGAGCAAAGCAGTAGCTCCCACAATTCTTCTTCTTGTTGTAACTCCTGCTGATGGGTCACCTATTATCTGATTTCCTTGATGAGCACCGGTCCATGTCTTCTTTGTCTTTCTTTCCTGCACAGTCTTAGTTGCAAGAGAATCTCCTTCTTCATCTTTAGACTCACTCTTCTCTGAGTCTGAACTTACTTCTTTCCCCACTTCTTCATGTTGGTCAGATTCTTTTAGGTATATAAGTGATTTTCAAGTTCCATAAGTGTGAATGTGATATTAAAGCATAAATGGAGTCTTGTGAGGTGGAATTGAAGGGATGGACTCATTATTCAGCAATTAAGAAGAGAATGCATGTAAGAAATGCAAATGATCATTACGGACACCTTAATTAATCAAATTCAATGTGTTTGATGTTCTAAAGGAGTGTAGATGTGTTTGTATCCATGAATATTCTGGTTCTTTTTGGCTTGGAAGCAATTTTCAAGTTCCATAAGTGTGACTATCTTATTACAACAAAAAATGGAGCCTTAAGAGGAGGAATTGAAGCGATGGTCTCATTGTTCAGCAATTAAGGGGGGAATTGTTGTAAGAAATACTAACAATCATTAAGGACACCCTGTTGAATCAAATTCAATGGGTTTGATGTTCCAAAGGAGTATAGATGTGCTTGTTTCCATGAATATACTGGTTCTTTTTGGTATAGAAGCGATTTTCAAGTCCCATAAGTGTGAATGTGTTATTACAACAAAAAGTGGAGCCTTGAGAGGAGAAAATGAAGGGATGGTCTCCTTATCCAACAATTAAGAAGAGAATACTTGTAAGAAATGCTAATGATCATCAAGGACACCTTGTTTAATCAAATTCAATGGGTTTGATGCTCCAAATGAGTATAGATGTACTTGTTTCCATGAATATACTGGTTCTTTTTGGTATAGAAGCGATTTTCAAGTTCCATAAGTGTGAATCTGTTATTACAACAAAAAGTGGAGCCTTGAGAGGAGGAATTGAAGGGATGGAGTCATTATTCACCGACTAAGAAGAGAATACTTGTAAAAAATGCTAATGATCATCAAGGACACCTTGTTGAATCAAATTCAATGGGTTTGATGTTCCAAAGGGGTATAGATGTGCTTGTTTCCATGAATATACTCGTTCTTTTTGGCATACAAGCGATTTTCATGTTCCATAAGTATGAATGGGTTATTACAACAAAAAGTGGAGCCTTGAGAGGAGAAAATGAGGGGATGCTCTCATTATTCAACAATTAAGAAGAGAATACATGTAAGAAATGCTAATGATCATCAAGGACACCTTGTTTAACCAAATTCAATGGGTTTTACGTTCCAAAGTAGTATAGGTGTGCTTGTTTCCATGAATATACTACTTCATTTTAATATAGAAGCGATTTTCAAGTTCCATAAGTGTGAATGTGTTATTAAAATAAAAAATGGAGCCTTAAGAGGTGGAATTGAAGGGATGGACTCAATATTCAGCAATTAAGAAGAGAATATGTGTAAGAAATGCTAATGATCATCAAGGACACCTTGTTTAATCAAATTCAATGGGTTTGATGTTCCAAAGTAGTATAGATGTGGTTGTTTCCGTGAATATACTGCTTCTTTTTGGTATGGAAGCAATTTTCAAGTTCCATAAGTGTGAATGTGTTATTACAACTACAAATGCAGCCTTGAGAGGAGAAAATAAAGGGATGACCTCATTATTTTGCAATTAAGAAGAGAATAAAGATAAGAAATGCTAATGATCATCAAGCACACCTTCTTAAGAAATGCTAATGATCATCAAGCACACCTTCTTTAATCAAATTCAATGGGTTTGATGTTCCAAAGGAGTATAGATGCGCTTGTTTCGATGAATATACTGGTTCTTTTTGGAATAGAAGCAATTTTCAAGTTCCATAAGTGTGAATGTGTTACTACAACAACAAATGCAGCCTTGAGAGGAGAAAATGAAGGGATGGCCTCATTATTCAACAATTAAGAAGAGAATAGATGTGAGAAATGCTAATGATCATCAAGGACACGTTGTTTAATCAAATTCAATGGGTTTGATGTTCCAAAGGAGTATAGATGTGCTTGTTTCCATGAATATACTGGTTATTTCTGGAATCGAAGCGATTTTCAAGTGCCATAAGTGGGAATGTTTTATTACAACAACAAATGCAGCCTTGAGGGGAGAAAATGATGGGATGACCTCATTATTCAGCAATTAAGAAGAGAATAGATGTAGGAAATGCTAATGATCATCAACGACACTTTGTTCAAACAAATTCAATGGGTTTGATGTTCCAAAGGAGTATAGATGTGCTTGTTTTTAAAAATATACTGGTTATTTTTGGAATCGAAGTGATTTTCAAGTGCCATAAGTGGGAATGTTTTATTACAACAACAAATGCAGCCTTGAGGGGAGAAAATGATGGGATGGCCTCATTATTCAGCAATTAAGAAGAGAATAGATGTAGGAAATGCTAATGATCATCAAGGACACCTTGTTTAATCAAATTCAATGGGTTTGACGTTCCGAAGCAATATAGATGTACTTGTTTCCATGAATATGCTGCATCTTTTTGGAATGGAAGCGATTTTCAAGTCCCATAAGTGTGAATGTGTTATTACAACAACAACAAATGCAGCCTTGAGAGGAGAAAATGAAGGGACGGCCTCATTATTCACCAATTAAGAAGAGAATACATGCAAGAAATGCTAATGATCATCAAGGACACCTTGTTCAATCAAATTCAATGGGTTTTGATGTTCCAAAAGAGTATAGATGTACTTGTTTCCATGAATATTCTGGTTCTTTTTGGAATAGAAGCGATTTTCAAGACCCAAAAGTGTAAATGTGTTATCACAGCAACAAATGCAGCCTCGAGAGGAGAAAATGAAGGGATGGCCTCATTATTCAGCAATTAAGAAGAGAATAGATGTAAGAAATGCTAATGATCATCAAGGACACCCTGTTTAATCAAGTTCAATGGGTTTGCTGTTCCAAAGGATCATAGATGTGCTTGTTTTCATGATTATACTGGTTCTTTTTGCAATAGAAGCAATTTTCAAGTCCCATAAGTATGAATGTATTATTACGACAAATGCAGCCTTGAGTGGAGCAAATGAAGGGATGACCTTATTATTCATCAATTAAGAAGAGAAGAGATGTAGGAAATGCTAATGATCATCAACGACACCTTGTTTAATAAAATTCAATGTGTTTGATGTTCCAAACGAGTATAGATGTGCTTGTTTCAATGAATATACTGGTTCTTTTTGGAATAGAAGCGATTTTCACGTCCCATACATGTGAATGTGTTATCACAACAACAAATGCAGCCTTGAGAGGAGAAAGTGAAGGGATGGCCTCATTATTCAGCAATTAAGAAGAGAATACATGTAAGAAATGCTAATGATCATCAAGGACACCCTGCTTAATTAAATTCAATGGGTTTGATGTTCTAAAGTGGTATAGATGCACTTGTTTCCTTGAATATGCTGCTTCATTTTGGTGTTGAAGCGATTTTCAAGTTTCATAAGTGTGAATGTTTTATTAAAACAAAAAATGGAGCCTTGAGAGGTGCAATTGAAGGGATGGACACATTATTCAGCAATTAAGAAGAGAATACATTTAAGAAATGCTAATGATCATCAGGACACCTTGTTCAATGAAATTCAATGGGTGAGATGTTCCAAAGGAGTATAGATGCGCTTGTTTCCATGAATATTCTGGTTCTTTTTGGAATAGAAACGATTTTCAAGTCCCACAAGTGTCATTGTGTTTTTAAAAGAAAAAATGGAACCTTGAGAGGTGGAATTGAAGGGATGGACGTATTATTCAGCAATTATGGCGAGAATACATGTAGGAAATGGTAATGATCATCAACAACACCTTGTTTACTCAAATTCAATGGGTTTGATGTTCCGAAGGAGTATAGATGTGCTTGTTTCCATGAATATACTGGTTCTTTTTGGAATGGAAGCGATTTTCAAGTCCCATAAGTGTCAATGTGTTCTTACAACAACAAAAGCAGCCTTGAGAGGAGAAAATGAAGGGATGGCCTCATTATTCAGCAATTAAGAAGAGAATAGATGTAAGAAATGCAAATGATCATCAAGGACACCTTGCTTAATCAAACTCAATGGGTTTGATGTTCCGAAGGAGTATAGATGTGCTTGTTTCCATGAATATACTGGTTCTTTTTGGAATAGAAGTGATTTTCAAGTCCCATAAGTGTGAATGTGTTATTACAACAACAAATGCAGCCCTGAGAGGAGAAAATGAAGGGATGGCCTCATTTTTCAGCAATTAAGAAGAGAATACATGTAAGAAATGCTAATGATCATCAACGACACCTTGTTTAATCAAATGCAATGGGTTTGATGATCCAAAGGAGTACAGATGTGCTTCTTTCCATGAATATACTGGTTCCTTTTGGAATAGAAGCGATTTTGAAGTCCCAGAAGTGTGAATGTGTTATTAAAACAAAAAATGGAGCCTTGAGAGGTGGAATTGAAGGGATGGACGCAATATTCTGCAAGTAAGAAGAGAATACATGTAAGAAAGGCTAATGATCATCAAGGACACCTTGTTCAATCAAATTCAAAGGGTCTGATGTTCCAAAGGTGGATAGATGAACTTGTTTCCATGAATATACTGGTTCTTTTTGCAATGGAAGCGATTTTCAAGTCCCATAAGTGTGAATGTGTTATTACAACAACAAATGCAGCCTTAAGAGGTGGAATTTAAGGGATGGATGCATTATTCAGCAATTAAGAAGAGAATACATGTAAGAAATGCTAATGATCATCAAGAACACCTTGTTCAAGCAAATTCAATGGGTGTGATGTTCCAAAGGTGGATAGATGTGCTTGTTTCCATGAATATACTGGTTCTTTTTGGAATAGAAGCGATTTTCAAGTCCCATACATGTGGATGTGTTATTACAACAACAAATGCAGCTTTGAGTGGAGAAAGTGAAGGGATGGCCTCATTATTCAGCAATTAAGAAGAGAATACATGTAAGAAATGCTAATGATCATCAAGGACACCCTGCTTAGTCAAATTCAATGGGTTTGATGTTCTAAAGTGGTATAGATGCACTTCTTTCCTTGAATATACTGCTTCTTTTTGGTGTTGAAGCAATTTTCAAGTTCCATAAGTCTGAATGTTTTATTAAAACAAAAAATGGAGCCTTGAGAGGTGCAATTGAAGGGATGGACACATTATTCAGCAATTAAGAAGAGAATACATTTAAGAAATGCTAATGATCATGAACGACACCTTGTTCAATCAAATTCATTGGGTGTGATGTTCCAAAGGAGTATAGATCTGCTTGTTTCCATGAATATACTGCTTCTTTTGGAATAGAAGCGGTTTTCAAGTTCCATAAGTGTGAATGTGTTATTACAACAAAAAGTGGAACCTTGAGAGGAGGAATTGAAGGGATGGTCTCATTATTCCGCAACTAAGAAGATAATACTTGTGAGAAATGCTAATGATCATCAAGAACAGCTTCTTTAATCAAATTCAAAGGGTTTGATGTCCCAAATGAGTATAGATCTGCTTGTTTCCATGAATATACTGGTTCTTTTTGGGATAGAAGCGATTTTCAAGTCCCATAAGTGTGAATTTGTTATTACAACAAAAAGTGTAGCCTCGGGAGGAGGAATTGAAGCGATGGTCTCATTATTCAGCAACTAAGAAAAGAATACTTTTAAGAAATGCTAATGATCATTGAGGACAGCTTGTTTAATCAAATTCTATTGGTTTGATGTTCCAAAGGAGTATAGATGTGCTTCTTTCCATGAATATACAGGTTCTTTTTGATATAGAAGCGATTTTCAAGCTCCATAAGTGTGAATGTGTTATTACAAAAACAAATGCAGCCTTGAGAGGAGAAAATGAAGGGATGGCCTCATTATTCAGCAATTAAGAGGAAAATACATGTAAGAAATGCTAATGATCATCAAGGACACCTAGTGTGATCAAATTCAATGGGTTTGATGTTCCAAAAGAGTATAGATGTTCTTGATGCCATGAATATACTGGTTCTTTTTGGAATAGAAGCGATTTTCAAGTCCCATAAGTGTCAATGTGTTGTTGCAACAACAAATGCTTCCTTGAGGGGAGAAAATGAAGGGATGGCCTCATTATTCAATAATTAAGAAGAGAATACATGTAAGAAATGCTAATGATCATCAACGACACCTTGTTTATTCAAAAGCAACGGGTTTGAAGTTCCAAAGGAGTATAAATGTGCTTGATGCCATGAATATACTAGGTCTTTTTGGAAGAGAAGCGATTTTCAAGTCCCATAAGTGTCAATGTGTGATTAAAACAAAAAATGGAACCTTGAGAGGTGGAATTGAAGGGATGGACACATTATTCAGCAATTAAGGAGAGAATACATGTAAGAATAAATAATGATCATCAAGGACAGCTTCTTTAATCAAATTCAATGCATTTGATGTTCCAAAGGAGTATAGATGTGCTTGTTTCCATTAATATACTGCTTCTTTCTGGTATAGAAGCGATTTTCAAATTCCATAAGTGTGAATGTATTATTAGAACAACAAATGCAGCCTTGAGAGGAGTAAATGAAGGGATCGCCCCATTATTGAGCAATTAAGTAGAGAATATAAGTAAGAAATGCTATTGATCATGAAGGACACCTTGTTTAATCAAATTCAATGGGTTTGATGTTCCAAAGGAGTATAGATGTGCTTGTTTCCATGAATATACTGGTTCTTTTTGGAATAGAAGTGATTTTCAAGTTTCATGATTGTGAATGTGTTATTACAACAAAAAGTGGAGCCTTGAGAGGAGGAATTGAAGGGATGGACACATTATTCAGCAATGAAGGAGAGAATACATGTAAGAAATGCTGATGATCATCAAGGACAGCTTCTTTAATCAAATTCAATGCGTTTGATGTTCCAAAGGGGTATAGATGTGCTTGTTTCCATGAATATACTGGTTCTTTTTGGAATAGAAGCGATTTTCAAGTCCCATAAATGTGAATGTCTTATTACAACAACAAATGCAGCCTTGGGAGGAGAAAATGAAGGGATGGCCTCATTATTCAGCAATTAAGAAGAGAATACATGTAAGAAATGCTAAAGATCATCAGGGACAGCCTGTTTAATGAAATTCGATGGGTTTGATGTCCCAAATGAGTATAGATGTGCTTGTTTCCATGAATATACATCTTGTTTTTGGAATAGAAGCGATTTTCAAGTCCCATAAGTGTGAATGTGTTATTACAACAAAAAGTGGAGGAATTGAAGGGATGGTCTCATTATTCAGCAACTAAGAAGAGAATACTTGTAAGAAATGCTAATGATCATCACGGACACCATGTTTAATCAAATTCAATAGGTTTGATGTTCCAAAGGAGAATAGATGTACTTGTTTCCATGAATATACTGCTTCTTTTTGGTGTGGAAGCAATTTTAAAGTTCTATAAGTGTGAATGTGTTATTACAACAACAGATGCAGCCTTGAGAGGGGAAAATGAAGGCATGGTCTCATTATTCAGAAACTAAGAAGAGAATACTTGTAAGAAATGCTAATGATCTTCAAGGACACCTTGTTTAATCAAATTCAATGGGTTTTATGTTCCAAAATAGTATAGATGTGCTTGTTTCCATTAATATACTGCTTTTTTTTGGTATAGAAGGGATTTTCAAGCTCCATAAGTGTGAATGTGTTATTACAACAACAAATGCAGCCTTAATAGGAGAAAATGAAGGGATGGCCTCATTATTCAGCTATTAAGAAGAGAATACATGTAAGAAATGCTAATGATCATCAAGGACACATTGTTTAATCAAATTCAATGGGTTGGATGTCCCAAATGAGTATAGATGTTGATGCAGAAAACCCCAAAAAGTCGTGGTTTAGGGACTCAATGCACACAAAGAATCAAAAAGCAACCAGGAAAGCTAAATCAGAGTTTAATAACAGAAACCCTAGACTAAATATTCGAAGGAACACAAACCTAGGGTATTCAAGAAGGATATGGACGCCACACTCCAAAAAAGAAAGGAATTGGGAGTGATAAGTCGATTTGAACGCCACAAGAAGAAGTACCTCTTGATAAGTTCTTTAGTTCTCAAAGAATCGAGGGAGAAAAACCCTTGCTTTCTATTTCACTCAAAGTTATCTCATTTTGAGAGCATACAAGGGGTGCCTATTTATAGGCTAAGATGGCAATCCTAAAGAGGCAAAATTCCTAATTAGGAGAAATCCTTATTTTGGAGGAATTTTCGGACTAATTCCAGCAGATACAATTAACTCCTATTTAGGAGTGAATGCTATCACTTAGTCTAACCCATTGAGTGGTCCAATTATATTAATTAGGTCTGGACTCTCTTTAAAACTTGAATTTGCACCATTTGAAGATTGGTTGACCTAAATGTCCTGAATAAGCCCATTCAGTGCTTCTTTAATCTTTTTGGTTCTAGTTGTGTTATTGGGCCTTCTAGAATGTGCAATGGACCTCTTGCATCCATTGAAGCTCTAGCTCGTGTAATTGGGCCTTCTGGCATGTGCAATGGACCTCTTGCATCCATTGAAGCTCTATCTTGTGTTATTGGGTCTTCTAGAATGTGCAATAGACTTCTTGCATCTATTGAAGTTCTAGCTCGTGTTATTGGGCCTTCTGGAATGTGCAATGGACCTTTTAGATCTATTGAAGCCTTCCACCCATCACCTCCACGATTCTCATCAGATGTGCTTGTTTCCATGACTATACTGTTTTTTTTTTCGGTATAAAAGTGATTTTCAAGTTCCATAAGTGTGAATGTGTTATTACAACAACAAATGCCGACTTGAGAGGAGAAAATGAAGGGATGGCCACATTATTTAGCAATTAAAAAGAGAATACATGTAAGAAATGCAAATAATTATCAAGGACACTTTGTTTAATCAAATTCAATGGGTTTGATGTTCCAAATGGGTATAGATGTGCTTGTTTCCTTGAATATATTGGTTCTTTCTGAATAGAAGCGATTTTCATGTCCCATAAGTGTGAATGTGTTATTACAACAAAAAGTGGAACCTTGAGAGGAGGAATTGAAGGGATGGTCTCATTATTCAGCAACCAAGAAGAGAATACTTGTAAGAAATGCTAATGACCATCAGGGACAGCTTGTTTAATCAAATTCAATGGGTTTGATGTCCCAAATGAGTATAGATGTGCTTGTTTCCATGAATATACTGCTTCTTTTTGGAATAGAAGCGATTTTCAAGTCCCATAAGTGTGAATGTGTTATTACAACAAAAAGTGGAGCCTTGAGAGGAGGAATTGAAGGGATGGTCTCATTATTCAGCACCTAAGAAGAGAATACTTATAAGAAATGCTAATGATCATCAAGGACACCTTGTTTAATCAAATTCAATGGGTTTGATGTCCCAAATGAGTATAGATGTGCTCTTTTCCATGAATATACTGCTTCTTTTTGGAATAGAAGCGATTTTCAAGTCCCGTAAGTGTGAATGTGTTATTACAACAAAAAGTGGGGCCTTGAGAGGAGGAATTGAAGGGATCGTCTCATTATTCAGCATCTAAGAAGAGAATAGTTGTAAGAAATGCTAATGATCTTCATGGACACCTTGTTTAATCAAATTCAATGGGTTTTACGTTCCAAAATATTATAGATGTGCTTGTTTCCATGAAGATACTGCTTCTTTTTGGTATAGAAGTGATTTTCAAGTTTCATAACTGTGAATGTGTTATTACAACAACAAATGCAGCCTTGACAGGAGAAAATCAAGGGATGGCCTCATCATTTAGCAATAAAGTAGAGAGTATATGGAAGAAATGCTAATGATCATCAAGGACACCTTGTTTAATCAAATTCAATCGGTTTGATGTTCCAAAGGAGTATAGATGTACTTTTTTCCATGAATATACTGGTTCTTTTTGGAAAAGATGCGATTTTCTTGTCCCATAAGTGTGAATTTGTTGTTACAACAAAAAGCGGAGTGTTAAGAGGAGGAATTGAAGGGATGGTCTCATGATTCAGCAACCAAGAAGAGAATACTTGTAAGAAATGCTAATGACCATCAGGGACAGCTTGTTTAATCAAATTCAATGGGTTTGATGTCCCAAATGAGTATAGAAGTGCTTGTTTCCATGAATATACTGCTTCTTTTTGGAATAGAAGCGATTTTCAAGTCCCATAAGTGTGAATGTGTTATTACAACAAAAAGTGGAGCCTTGAGAGGAGGAATTGAAGGAATGGTCTCATTATTCAGCAACAAAGAAGAGAATACTTATAAGAAATGCTAATGATCATCAAGGACAGCTGGTTCCTTTTGGAATAAAAGCGATTTTCAAGTCCTATAAGTGTGAATGTGTTATTACCGCAACAAATGCAGCCTTGAGAGGAGAAAATGAAGGGATGGCCTCATTATTCAGCAATTAAGAAGAGAATAGATGTAAGAAATTCTAATGATCATCAAGGACACCTTCCTTAATCAAATTCAATGGGTTTGATGTTCCAACGGAGTATAGATGTGTTTGTTTCCATGAATATACTGGTTCTTTTTGGAATAGAAGTGATTTTCAAGTCCCATAAGTGTGAATGTTTTATTTAAACAAAAAATGAAGCCTTGAGAGGTGGAGTTGAAGGGATCGACTCATTATTCAGCAATTAAGAAGAGAATAGATGTAAGAAATGCTAATGATCATCAAGGACACCTTATTTCATCAAATACAATGGGTTTGATGTTCCAAAGGAGTATAGATGTGCTTGTTTCCATGAATATACTGGTTCTTTTAGGAATAGAAACAATTTTCAAGTCCCATAAGTGTGAATGTGTTATTAAAACAAAAAATGGAACCTTGAGAGGTGGAATTGAAGAGATGGACGCATTATTCTGCACTTAAGGAGAGAATATGTGTAAGAAATGCTAA
Organism: Bruguiera gymnorhiza; assembly: GCA_020883675.1. Taxonomy (NCBI): domain Eukaryota; kingdom Viridiplantae; phylum Streptophyta; class Magnoliopsida; order Malpighiales; family Rhizophoraceae; genus Bruguiera; species Bruguiera gymnorhiza. Next base: position 213,277 of record JAIRCJ010000125.1, read on the forward strand.
TGATCATCAAGGACACCTTGTTTAATCAACTTCAATGGGTTTGATGTTCCAAAGGAGTATAGATGTGCTTGTTTCCATGAATGTACTGGTTCTTTTTAGAATGGATGCGATTTTCAAGCCCCATAAGTGTGAATGTGCTATTACAACAACAAATGCAGCCTTGAGAGGAGAAAATGAAGGGATGGCCTCATTATTCAGCAATTAAGAAGATAATAGATGTAAGAAATGCTAATGATCATCAAGGACACCTTGTTTAATTGTTTACAATCGGTTTGATGTTCCAAAGGAGTACAGATGTGCTAGTTTCCATGAATATACTGGTTCTTTTTGCAATAGAAGCGATTTTCAAGTCCCATAAGTGATGGGGAAAACCCTAAAAAGACGTGGCTTAGGCACCCAATGCACACAAAGAATCAAAAAAACAACCAGGAAAGCTAAATCAGAGTTTAATAACAGACCCAATATTCGAAGGAACATGAACCTAGGGTATTCAAGAAGGATATGGACGCCACACTCCAGAAAAGAAAGGAATTGGGAGTGATAAGTCAATTTGAATGCCACAAGAAGAAGTACCTCTTGATAAGTTCTTTAGTTCTTAAAAGAACCAAGGGAGAAAAACCCTTACTTTCTATTTCACTCAAAGTTGTTTGATTTCCAAAGCTTACAAGAGGTGCCTATTTATAGGCTAAGATAGCAATCCTAAAGAGGCATAAATTCCTAGTTAGGAGAAATACTTATTTTGGAGGAATTTTCGGACAAATTCTAGCAGATACAATTAACTCCCATTTAGGAGTGAATGCTATCACTTATTCTGACCCATTAAGTGGTCCAATTATATTAATTAAGCCTGGACTTTCTTTAAAACTTGAATTCGCACCATTTGAAACTTGGTTGGCCTGAATGTCCTGAATCAGCCCATTTAGTCTCCTTTAATCTTTTTGGCTCTAGTTCGTGTTATTGGGACTTCTGGAATGTGCAATGGACCTCTTGCATCCATTGAAGCTCTAGCTCGTGTAATTGGGCCTTCTAAAATGTGCAATGGACCTCTTGCATCCATTGAAGCTCTCCCTTGTCTTATTGGGCTTTTTGGAATGTGCAATGGATCTCTTGCATCCATTGAAACTCTAGCTTATGTTATTTGGCTTTCTGGAATGTGCAATGGACCACTTGCATCCTTTGAAGCCTTCCACCCATCATCTGTATAGTTCTCATCAATAAGTGTCAATGTGTTATTAAAACTGAAAATGGAAACTTGAGAGTTGGAATTGAAGGGATGGACGCATTATTCAGCAATTAAGGAGAGGATACATGTAAGAAATGCTAATGATCATCAAGGACACCTTGTTTAATCAAATTCAATGGATTTGTTGTTCCAAAGGAGTATAGATGTGCTTGTATCCATGAATATACTGCTTCTTTTTGCAATAGAAGCAATTTTCAAGTCCCATAAGTGTGAATGGGTTAGTAGAACAACAAATGCAGCCTTGAGAGGAGAAAATGAAGGGATGACCTCATTATTCAGCAATTAAGAAGAGAATAGATGTTAGAAATACTCATGATCATTGAGGACACCTTGATTAATCAAATTCAATGGGTTTGATGTTCCAAAGGAGTATAAATGTACTTGTTTCCTTTAATATACTGCTTTTTGGAATAGAAACGATTTTCAGGTCCCATAAGTGTCAATTTGTGATCACAACAACAAATGCAGCCTTGAGAGGAGAAAATGAAGGGATGGCCTCATTATTCAGCAATTAAGAAGAGAAGAGATGTAAGAAATGCTAATGATCATCAAGGACACATTGTTTAATCAAATTCAATGGGTTTGATGTTCCAAAGGAGTATAGATGTGCTTGTTTCGAAGAATATACTGGTTCTTTTTGGAATAGAAACGATTTTCAAGTCCCATAAGTGTGAATCTGTGATTACAACAAAAAATGCAGCCTTGAGAGGAGAAAATGAACGGATGGCCTCATTATTTAGCAATTAAGAAGAAAATAGATGTAAGAAATGCTAATGATCATCAAGGACACCTTGTTTAATCAAATGCAATGGGTTTGATGTTCCAAAGGAGTATAGATGTGCTTGTTTCCATTAATATACTGGTTCTTTTTGGAATAGAAGCGACTTTCAAGTCCCATAATTGTGAATGTGTTATTAAAACAAAAAATGGAGCCTTAAGAGGTGGAATTGAAGGGATGGACGCATTATTCAACAATTAAGAAGAGAATACATGTAAGAAATGCTAATGATCATCAAGAATACCTTGTTCAATCAAATTCAATGGGTGTGATGTTCCAAAGGTGGATAGATGTGCTTGTTTCCATGAATATATTGGTTCTTTTTGGAATAGAAGCGATTTTCAAGCTCCATAAGTGTGAATGTGTTGTTACAACAACAAATGCAACCTTGAGGGGAGAAAATGAAGGGATGGCCTCATTATTCAACACTTAAGAAGAGAATACATGTAAGAAATGCTAATGATCATCAAGGACACCTTGTTTAATCAAATGCAACGGGTTTGATGTTCCAAAGGAGTATAGATGTGCTTGTTTCCATGAATATACTGGTTCTTTTTGGAATGGAAGCGATTTTCAAGTCCCATAAGTGTGAATGTGTTATTACAACAACAAATGCACCCTTGAGAGGTGGAATTTAAGGGATGGATGCATTATTCAGCAATTAAGAAGAGAATACATGTAAGAAATGCTAATGATCATCAAGAACACCTTGTTCAAGCAAATTCAATGGGTGTGATGTTCCAAAGGTGGATAGATGTGCTTGTTTCCATGAATATACTGGTTCTTTTTGGAATAGAAGCGATTTTCAAGCTCCATAAGTGTGAATGTGTTATAAAAACAAAAAATGGAGCCTTGAGAGGTGGAATTGAAGGGATGGATGCATTATTCAACAATGAAGAAGAGAAAACATGTAAGAAAGGCTAATGATCATCAAGGACACCTTGTTCAATCAAATTCAATGGGTGTGATGTTCCACAGGTGGATAGATGTGCTTGTTTCCATGAATATACTGGTTCTTTTTGGAATAGAAGTGATTTTCAATTCCCATAAGTGTGAATGTGTTATAAAACAAAAAATGGAGCCTTGAGAGGTGGAATTGAAGGGATGGACACATTATTCAACAATTAAGAAGAGAATACATGTAAGAAAGGCTAATGATCATCAAGGACACCTTGTTCAATCAAATTCAATGGGTGTGATGTTCCAAAGGTGGATAGATGTGCTTGTTTCCATGAATATACTGGTTCTTTCTTTAGTAGAAGCGATTTTGAAGTCCTATAAGTGTGAATGTGTTTTTAAAACAAAAAATGGAGCCTTGAGAGGTGGAATTGAAGGGATGGACGCATTATTCAGCAATTAAGAAGAGAATACATGTAAGAAATGGTAATGATCTTTAGTGACACCTTGTTTAATCAAATGCAATGGGTTTGATGTTCCAAAGGAGTATAGATGTTCTTGCTTCCATGAATACATTGGTTCTTTTTGGAATAGATGTCATTTTCAAGTTCCATAAGTGTGAATGTGTTATTACAATAAAAAGTGGAGCCTTCAGAGGAGGAATTGAAGGGATGGTCTCACTATTCAGCAACTAAGAAGAGAATACTTGAAAGAAATGCTAATGATTATCAAGGACACCTTGTGTAATCAAATTCAATGGGTTTGACATTCCGAAGTAATATAGATGTGCTTGTTTCCATGAATATGCTGCATCTTTTTGGAATTGAAGCGATTTTCAAGTCCCATATGTGTGAATGTGCTGTTACAACAACAAATGCAGCCTTGAGAGGAAAAAATGATGGGATGGCGTCATTATTCCACAATTAAGAAGAGAATAGATGAAGGAAATGCTAATGATCATCAAGGACACCTTCTTTAATCAAATGCAATGGGTTTGATGTTCCAAAGTAGTATAGATGTGCTTCTTTCCATGAATATACTGGATCTTTTTGGATTGGAAGCGATTTTCAAGTCCCATAAGTGTGAATGTGTTATTACAACAACAAATGCAGCCTTGAGAGGAGAAAATGGAGGGATGGCCTCATTATTCAGCAATTAAGAAGATAATACATGTAAGAAATCCTAATGATCATCAAGGACGCCTTGTTTAATCAAATTCAATGGGTTTGATGTTCCAAAGGAGTATCGATGAGATTGTTTCCTTGAATATACTGCTTCTTTTGGAATAGAAGCGATGTTCAAGTTCCATAAGTGTGAATGTGTTATTACAACAAAAAGTGGTACCTTGAGAGGAGGAATTGAAGGGATGGTCTCATTATTCTGCAACTAAGAAGAGAATACTTGTGAGAAATGCTAATGATCATCAAGGACAGCTTGTTTGTTCACAAAAGTTAATATATCCATGGCAGCAAAAACATTTACACTCCCTTTTAAATTGGATTTTGTTGAATTTCGTTAAACAAGGAGTCTTTGATGATGACTAGCATTTTGATCCCTTTCTTCATTTCTTCCTTGCACACATCAACCTCTTGTTGCAACAACTCATTCACTTTTAATGAATATGAAAACGGCTTGCTTTTTCACAATAGTTAATATATTCAAGGCAGCAGACACATTTTCACTCCCTTTTAGATAGGAATTTGTTGAATTACGTCAAACAAGGAGTCTTTGATGACGATTAGCATTTTGTTCATGTATTCGCTGTATAATGGCTGAATAATGAGATCTTGTCATCATTTCTTCCTTGCATGGATTAACCTTTTGTTGCAACAACTCATTCACACTTAATGAAAATGAAAATAGCTTGTTTGTTCTCAACAATTAATATATTCATGGCAGCAAACACATTTACATTCATTTGGAAAGAGGAATTTGTTATATTTCATTAAACAAGGAGTCTTTGATGATGACTAGCATTTTATTCATGTTTTTGCTGTATAATGAGACCCTCTCTTCATTTCTTTCTTGTAAGCATCAACCTTTTCTTGCAACAACTCATTCACATTTAATGAACATTAAAACAGCTTGTTTGTTCACAATAGTTAATATATTCATGGCAGCAAAGATATTTACACTCCATTTCAAATCAGATTTTGTTGAATTACATTAAACAAGGAGTCTTTGATGATGACTAGCATTTTGTTCATGTATATGCTGTATAATGGCTCTTCATTTCTTCCTTGCATGCATGAACCTTGCAACAACTCATTCACACTTAATGAACATGATAACAAGTTGTTTGTTCACAATATTTATATATTCATGGCAGCAAAGACATTTACACCCCATTTTAAATCAGATTTTGTTGAATTTCATTAAATAAGACGTCTTTGATGGTGACTAGCATTTTGTTCATGTATTCACTGTATAATGGCTGAATAATGAGACCCTCTCTTCATTTCTTCCATTCCAGGATCAACCTTTTGTTGCAACAACTCATTCACACCTAATGAAAATGAAAGTAACTTGTTTGTTCTCAACAGTTAATATATTCATGGCAGCAAACACATTTACATTCACTTGGAAAGGGGAATTTGTTGTATTTCATTCAACAAGGAGTCATTGATGATGACTAGCATTTTGTTCATGTATTTGCTTTATAATGGGTGAATAATGAGACCCTCTCTTCATTTCTTCCTTGTAAGCATCAACTTTTTGTTGCAACAACTCATTCACACTTAATGAACATTAAAACAGCTTGTTTGTTCATAGTAGTTAAAATATTCATGGCAGCAAAGACATTTACACTCCATTTTAAATCAGATTTTGTTGAATTACGTTAAACAGGGAGTCTTTGATGATGACTCGCATTTTGTTCATGTATTTGCTGTATAATGGCTGAATAATGAGACCCTCTCTTCATTTCTTCCTTGCAAGCACCAACCTTTTGTTGCAACAACTCATTTAGACGTAATGAACATGAAAATAGCCTATTTGTTCACAACAGTTAATATATTCATGATAGCAAACACATTTTCATTCCATTGGAAATAGCAATTTGTTGAATTTCATTAAACAAGGTGTCCTTGATGACGATTAGTATTTTGTACATTTATTTGCTCTATAATGGCTTTAGGATGAGACCTTCTCTTTATTTCTTCCTTGCAAGCATCAACCTTTTGTTGCAACAATTCATTCACACTAAATGAACATGAAAATAGCTTGTTTCTTCAGAACAATTAATATATTCATCGCAACAAACACATTTACACTTACTTTTAAACTTTTAAATAGGAATTTGTTGAATAACGTTAAACAAGAAGTCTTTGACGATGACTAGCATTTTGCTCATTTATTTGCTGTATAATGGCTGAATAATGGGACCCTCTCTTCATTTCTTCCTTGCAAGCATCAACCTTTTGTTGAAACAACTCATTCACACTTAATGAACATGAAAATAGCTTGTTTGTTCACAACAGCTAATATATTCCTGGCTGCAAACACATTTACACTCCCTTTTAAATAGGAATTTGTTGAATTACAATCAACAAGGAGTCTTGGATGATGACTTGCATTTTGTTCATGTATTTGCTGTATAATGGCTGAATAATGAGACCCTTTCTTCATTTCTTCCTTGCAAGCATCAACCTTTTGTTGCAACAACTCATTCAGACGTAATGAACATGAAAATAGCCTATTTGTTCACAACAGTTAATATATTCATGATAGCAAACACATTTTCATTCCATTGGAAATAGCAATTTGTTGAATTTCATTAAACAAGGTATCCTTGATGATGATTAGTGTTTTGTACATTTATTTGCTCTATAATGGCTTTAGGATGAGACCTTCTCTTCATTTCTTCCTTGCAAGCATCAACCTTTTGTTGCAACAATTCATTCACACTAAATGAACATGAAAATAGCTTGTTTCTTCAGAACAATTAATATATTCATGGCAACAAACACATTTACACTTACTTTTAAACTTTTAAATAGGAATTTGTTGAATGACGTTAAACAATAAGTCTTTGACGATGACTAGCATTTTGCTCATGTATTTGCTGTATAATGGCTGAATAATGGGACCCTCTCTTCATTTCTTCCTTGCAAGCATCAACCTTTTGTTGAAACAACTCATTCGCACTTAATGAACATGAAAATAGCTTGTTTGTTCACAACAGCTAATATATTCCTGGCCGCAAACACATTTACACTCCCTTTTAAATAGGTATTTGTTGAATTACATTCAACAAGGAGTCTTTGATGGTGAGTAGCATTTTGTTCCTACATTTACTTTATAATGGCTGAAGAAAGAGACCCTATCTTCATTTCTTCCTTACAACCATCAACCTTTTGTTGCAACAACTCATTCACATTTAATGATCATGAAAATAGCTTGTTTGTACACAACAGTTACCTTATTCCTGACAGTGAAAACATTTACATTATCTTGCACATAGGAATTTGTGGAATTTCATTAAAAAAGGAGTCTTTGATGATGACCAGCATTTTATACATGTATTTGCTGTATAATGGCTGAATAATGAGACCCTCTCTTCATTTCTTCCCTCCAACGATCAACCTTTTCTTGCAACAACTCATTCACACTTAATGAACATCAAAATAGCTTGTTTGTTCATAACAGTTAATATATTCATAGCAGCAAACACATTTTCACTCCCTTTTAAGTAGGAATTTCTTGAGTTCTTTAAACAAGGAGTCTTTGATATTGACTAGTATTTTGTTCTTGTATTTGCTGTATAATGGCTGAAAAAATGGGATCCTCTCTTCATTTCTTCCTTGCAAGCATCAACCTTTTGTGCAACAACTCATTGACATGTAATGAACAAGAAAAGAGCTTGCTTGTTCACAAAAGTTAATATATTCGTGGCAGCAAACACATTTACACTCCCTTTTAAATAGGAATTTGTTGAATTACATTCAACAATTAGTCTTGATGATGAGTAGCATCTTGTGCCTGTATTTGCGTATAATGGCAGAATAATGAGACCCTCTCTTCATTTCTTCCTNATTTAAACAAAAAATGAAGCCTTGAGAGGTGGAGTTGAAAGGGATCGACTCATTATTCAGCAATTAAGAAGAGAATAGATGTAAGAAATGCTAATGATCATCAATGACACCTTATTTCATCAAATACAATGGGTTTGATGTTCCAAAGGAGTATAGATGTGCTTGTTTCCATGAATATACTGGTTCTTTTTGGAATAGAAACAATTTTCAAGTCCCATAAGTGTGAATGTGTTATTAAAACAAAAATGGAACCTTGAGAGGTGGAATTGAAGAGATGGACGCATTATTCTGCACTTAAGAGAGAATACGTGTAAGAAATGCTAATGATCATCAAGGACACCTTGTTTAATCAAATTCGATGGGTTTGATGTTCCAAAGGAGTATAGATGTGCTTGTTTCCTTGAATATACTGGTTCTTTTTAGAATGGATGCGATTTTCAAGCTCCATAAGTGTGAATGTGCTATTACAACAACAAATGCAGCCTTGAGAGGAGAAAAATGAAGGGATGGCCTCATTATTCAGCAATTAAGAAGATAATAGATGTAAGAAATGCTAATGATCATCAATGACACCTTATTTCATCAAATTCAATGGGTTTGATGTTCCAAAGGAGTATAGATGTGCTTGTTTCCATGAATATACTGGTTCTTTTGGAATAGAAACAATTTTCAAGTCCCATAAGTGTGAATGTTTTATTTAAACAAAAAATGAAGCCTTGAGAGGTGGAGTTGAAGGGATCGACTCATTATTCAGCAATTAAGAAGAGAATAGATGTAAGAAATGCTAATGATCATCAAGGACACCTTATTTCATCAAATACAATGGGTTTGATGTTCCAAAGGAGTATAGATGTGCTTGTTTCCATGAATATACTGGTTCTTTTAGGAATAGAAACAATTTTCAAGTCCCATAAGTGTGAATGTGTTATTAAAACAAAAAATGGAACCTTGAGAGGTGGAATTGAAGAGATGGACGCATTATTCTGCACTTAAGGAGAGAATACGTGTAAGAAGATGCTAGATGATCATCAAGGACACCTTGTTTAATCAAATTCAATGGGTTGTTTGATGTTCCAAAAGGAGTATAGATGGCTTGTTTCCTTGAATATTACTGGTTCTTTTTAGAATGGGATGTGATTGTCAAGCTCCCATAAGTGTGAATGTGCTATTACAACAACAAATGCATCCTTGAGAGGAGAAAATGAAGGGATGGCCTCATTATTCAGCATTAAGAAGATAATAGGATGTAAGAAATGCTAATGATCATCAAGGACACCTTGTTTAATCGTATACAATCGGTTTGATGTTCCAAAGGAGTACAGATGTGCTAGTTTCCATGAATATACTGGTTCTTTTTGCAATAGAAGCGATTTTGAAGTCTCATAAGTGATGGGAAAAACCCCAAAAAGACGTGGCTTAGGCACCCCAATGCACACAAGAATCAAAAAAACAACCAGGAAAGCTAAATCAGAGTTTAATAACAGACCCAATATTCGAAGGAACACGAACCTAAGGGTATTCAAGAAGGAATATGGACGCCACACTCCAGAAAAGAAAGGAATTGGGAGTGATAAGTCAATTTGAATGCCACAAGAAGAAGTTACCTCTTGATAAGTTCTTTAGTTCTTAAAAGAACCGAGGGAGAAAAAACCCTTACTTTCTATTTCACTCAAAGTTGTTTGATTTCCAAAGCTTACAAGCGGTGCCTATTTATAGGCTAAGATAGGCAATCCTAAAGAGGCATAAATTCCTAGTTAGGAGAAATACTTATTTTGGAGGAATTTTCGGACAAATTCTAGCAGATACAATTAACTCCTATTAAGGAGTGAATGCTATCACTTATTCTGACCCATTAAGTAGTCCAATTATATTAATTAAGCCTGGACTCTCTTTAAAACTTGAATTCGCACCATTTGAAACTTGGTTGGCCTGAATGTCCTGAATCAGCCCATTTAGTCTCCTTTAATCTTTTTGCTCTAGTTCGTGTTATTGGGACTTCTAGAATGTGCAATGGACCTCTTGCATCCATTGAAGCTCTAGCTCGTGTAATTGGGCCTTCTAAAATGTGCAATGGACCTCTTGCATCCATTGAAGCTCTACCTTGTCTTATTGGGCTTTCTGGAATGTGCAATGGATCTCTTCCATCCATTGAAACTCTAGCTTGTGTTATTTGACTTTCTGGAATGTGCAATGGACCTCTTGCATCCTTTGAAGCCTTCCACCCATCATCTGTACAGTTCTCATCAATAAGTGTCAATGTGTTATTAAAACTGAAAATGGAAACTTGAGAGGTGGAATTGAAGGGATGGACGCATTATTCAGCAATTAAAGAGAGGAGACATGTAAGAAATGCTAATGATCATCAAGGACACCTTGTTTAATCAAATTCAATGGGTTTGCTGTTCCAAAGGAGTATAGATGTGCTTGTACCCATGAATATACTGCTTCTTTTTGCAATAGAAGCGATTTTCAAGTCCCATAAGTGTGAATGGGTTAGTAGAACAACAGATGCAGCCTTGAGAGGGGAAAATGAAGGGATGACCTCATTATTCAGCAATTAAGAAGAGAATAGATGTTAGAAATACTAATGATCATCGAGGACACCTTGATTAATCAAATTCAATGGGTTTGATGTTCCAAAGGAGTATAAATGTACTAGTTTCCATTAATATACTGCTTATTGGAATAGAAACGATTTTCAAGTCCCATAAGTGTGAATCTGTGATTACAACAACAAATGCAGCCTTGAGAGGAGAAAATGAAGGGATGGCCTCATTATTCAGCAATTAAGAAGAGAAGAGATGTAAGAAATGCTAATGATCATCAAGGACACATTGTTTAATCAAATTCAATGGGTTTGATGTTCCAAAGGAGTATAGATGTGCTTGTTTCGAAGAATATACTGGTTCTTTTTGGAATAGAAATGATTTTCAAGTCCCATAAGCGTGAATCTGTGATTACAACAACAAATGCAGCCTTGAGAGGGGAAAATGAACGGATGGCCTCATTATTTAGCAATTAAGAAGAGAATAGATGTAAGAAATGCTAATGATCATCAAGGACACCTTGTTTAATCAATGCAATGGGTTTGATGTTCCAAAGGAGTATAGATGTGCTTGTTTCCATTAATATACTGGTTCTTTATGGAATAGAAGCGACTTTCAAGTCCCATAATTGTGAATGTGTTATTAAAACAAAAATGGAGCCTTAAGAGGTGGAATTGAAGGGATGGATGCATTATTCAACAATTAAGAAGAGAATGCATGTAAGAAATGCTAATGATCATCAAGAACACCTTGTTCAATCAAATTCAATGGGTGTGATGTTCCAAAGGTGGATAGATGTGCTTGTTTCCATGAATATATGGTTCTTCTGGAATAGAAGTGAATTTTCAAGCTCCATAAGTGCGAATGTGTTGTTACAACAACAAATGCAACCTTGAGGGGAGAAAATGAAGGGATGGCCTCGTTATTCAACACTTAAGAAGAGAATACATGTAAGAAATGCTAATTATCATCAATGACACCTTGTTTAATCAAATGCAACGGGTTTGATGTTCCAAAGGAGTATAGATGTGCTTGCTTCCATGAATATACTGGTTCTTTTTGGAATGGAAGCGATTTTCAAGTCCCATAAGTGTGAATGTGTTATTACAACAACAAATGCACCCTTGAGAGGTGGAATTTAAGGGATGGATGCATTATTCAGCAATTAAGAAGAGAATACATGTAAGAAATGCTAATGATCATCAAGAACACCTTGTTCAAGCAAATTCAATGGGTGTGATGTTCCAAAGGTGGATAGATGTGCTTGTTTCCATGAATATACTGGTTCTTTTTGGAATAGAAGTGATTTTCAATTCCCATAAGTGCGAATGTGTTATAAAAACAAAAAATGGAGCCTTGAGAGGTGGAATTGAAGGGATGGATGGATTATTCAACAATTAAGAAGAGAATACATGTAAGAAAGGCTAATGATCATCAAGGACACCTTGTTCAATCAAATTCAATGGGTGTGATGTTCCAAAGGTGGATAGATGTGCTTGTTTCCATGAATATACTGGTTCTTTTTTTTTGTAGAAGCGATTTTGAAGTCCTATAAGTGTGAATGTGTTTTTAAAACAAAAATGGAGCCTTGAGAGGTGGAATTGAAGGGATGGACGCATTATTCAGCAATTAAGAAGAGAATACATGTAAGAAATGGTAATGATCTTTAGTGACACCTTGTTTAATCAAATGCAATGGGTTTGATGTTCCAAAGGAGTATAGATGTTCTTGCTTCCATGAATACACTGGTTCTTTTTGGAATAGATGCGATTTTCAAGTTCCATAAGTGTGAATGTGTTATTACAATAAAAAGTGGAGCCTTCAGAGGAGGAATTGAAGGGATGGTCTCACTATTCAGCAACTAAGAAGAGAATACTTGAAAGAAATGCTAATGATTTTCAAGGACACCTTGTGTAATCAAATTCAATGGGTTTGACATTCTGAAGGAATATAGATGTGCTTGCTTCCATGAATATGCTGCATCTTTTTGGAATTGAAGCGATTTTCAAGTCCCATATGTGTGAATGTGCTGTTACAACAACAAATGCAGCCTTGAGAGGAAAAAATGACGGGATGGCGTCATTATTCCACAATTAAGAAGAGAATAGATGAAGGAAATGCTAATGATCAACAAGGACACCTTCTTTAATCAAATGCAATGGGTTTGATGTTCCAAAGTAGTATAGATGTGCTTCTTTCCATGAATATACTGGATCTTTTTGGATTGGAAGCGATTTTCAAGTCCCATAAGTGTGAATGTGTTATTACAACAACAAATGCAGCCTTGAGAGGAGAAAATGGAGGGATGGCCTCATTATTCAGCAATTAAGAAGATAATACATGTAAGAAATCCTAATGATCATCAAGGACGCCTTGTTTAATCAAATTCAATGGGTTTGATGTTCAAAAGGAGTATCGATGAGATTGTTTCCTTGAATATACTGCTTCTTTTGGAATAGAAGCGATGTTCAAGTTCCATAAGTGTGAATGTGTTATTACAACAAAAAGTGGAACCTTGAGAGGAGGAATTGAAGGGATGGTCTCATTATTCCGCAACTAAGAAGAGAATACTTGTGAGAAATGCTAATGATCATCAAGGACAGCTTGTTTGTTCACAAAAGTTAATATATCCATGGCAGCAAAAACATTTACACTCCCTTTTAAATCGGATTTTGTTGAATTTCGTTAAACAAGGAGTCTTTGATGATGACTAGCATTTTGATCCCTTTCTTCATTTCTTCCTTGCACACATCAACCTCTTGTTGCAACAACTCATTCACTTTTAATGAATATGAAAACGGCTTGTTTTTTCACAATAGTTAATATATTCAAGGCAGCAGACACATTTTCACTCCCTTTTAGATAGGAATTTGTTGAATTACGTCAAACAAGGAGTCTTTGATGACGATTAGCATTTTGTTCGTGTATTCGCTGTATAATGGCTGAATAATGAGATCTTGTCTTCATTTCTTCCTTGCATGGATTAACCTTTTGTTGCAACAACTCATTCACACTTAATGAAAATGAAAATAGCTTGTTTGTTCTCAACAATTAATATATTCATGGCAGCAAACACATTTACATTCATTTGGAAAGAGGAATTTGTTGTATTTCATTAAACAAGGAGTCTTTGATGATGACTAGCATTTTATTCATGTATTTGCTGTATAATGAGACCCTCTCTTCATTTCTTTCTTGTAAGCATCAACCTTTTCTTGCAACAACTCGTTCACATTTAATGAACATTAAAACAGCTTGTTTGTTCACAATAGTTAATATATTCATGGCAGCAAAGATATTTACACTCCATTTTAAATCAGATTTTGTTGAATTACATTAAACAAGGAGTCTTTGATGATGACTAGCATTTTGTTCATGTATATGCTGCATAATGGCTCTTCATTTCTTCCTTGCAAGCATGAACCTTTTGTTGCAACAACTCATTCACACTTAATGAACATGATAACAAGTTGTTTGTTCACAATATTTATATATTCATGGCAGCAAAGACATTTACACCCCATTTTAAATCGGATTTTGTTGAATTTCATTAAATAAGAAGACTTTGATGATGACTAGCATTTTGTTCATGTATTCACTGTATAATGGCTGAATAATGAGACCCTCTCTTCATTTCTTCCTTGCCAGGATCAACCTTTTGTTGCAACAACTCATTCACACCTAATGAAAATGAAAGTAACTTGTTTGTTCTCAACAGTTAATATATTCATGGCAGCAAACACATTTACATTCACTTGGAAAGCGGAATTTGTTGTATTTCATTCAACAAGGAGTCTTTGATGATGACTAGCATTTTGTTCATGTATTTGCTTTATAATGGCTGAATAATGAGACCCTCTCTTCATTTCTTCCTTGTAAGCATCAACTTTTTGTTGCAACAACTCATTCACACTTAATGAAATTAAAACAGCTTGTTTGTTCACAGTAGTTAAAATATTCATGGCAGCAAAGACATTTACACTCCATTTTAAATCAGATTTTGTTGAATTACATTAAACAGGGAGTCTTTGATGATGACTCGCATTTTGTTCATGTATTTGCTGTATAATGGCTGAATAATGAGACCCTCTCTTCATTTCTTCCTTGCAAGCATCAACCTTTTGTTGCAACAACTCATTCAGACGTAATGAACATGAAAATAGCCTATTTGTTCACAACAGTTAATATATTCATGATAGCAAACACATTTTCATTCCATTGGAAATAGCAATTTGTTGAATTTCATTAAACAAGGTGTCCTTGATGATGATTAGTGTTTTGTACATTTATTTGCTCTATAATGGCTTTAGGATGAGACCTTCTCTTTATTTCTTCCTTGCAAGCATCAACCTTTTGTTGCAACAATTCATTCACACTAAATGAACATGAAAATAGCTTGTTTCTTCAGAACAATTAATATATTCATGGCAACAAACACATTTACACTTACTTTTAAACTTTTAAATAGGAATTTGTTGAATGGCGTTAAACAAGAAGTCTTTGACGATGACTAGCATTTTGCTCATGTATTTGCTGTATAATGGCTGAATAATGGGACCCTCTCTTCATTTCTTCCTTGCAAGCATCAACCTTTTGTTGAAACAACTCATTCACACTTAATGAACATGAAAATAGCTTGTTTGTTCACAACAGCTAATATATTCCTGGCCGCAAACACATTTACACTCCCTTTTAAATAGGAATTTATTGAATTACATTCAACAAGGAGTCTTTGATGGTGAGTAGCATTTTGTTCCTACATTTACTTTATAATGGCTGAAGAAAGAGACCCTATCTTCATTTCTTCCTTACAACCATCAACCTTTTGTTGCAACAACTCATTCACATTTAATGATCATGAAAATAGCTTGTTTGTACACAACAGTTACCATATTCCTGACAGCGAAAACATTTACATTATCTTGCACATAGGAATTTGTGGAATTTCATTAAAAAAGGAGTCTTCGATGATGACCAGCATTTTATACATGTATTTGCTGTATAATGGCTGAATAATGAGACCCTCTCTTCATTTCTTCCCTCCAACGATCAACCTTTTGTTGCAACAACTCATTCACACTTAATGAACATCAAAATAGCTTGTTTGTTCATAACAGTTAATATATTCATAGCAGCAAACACATTTACACTCCCTTTTAAGTAGGAATTTCTTGAGTTTCTTTAAACAAGAAGTCTTTGATATTGACTAGTATTTTGTTCATGTATTTGCTGTATAATGGCTGAAAAATGGGATCCTCTCTTCATTTCTTCCTTGCAAGCATCAACCTTTTGTTGCAACAACTCATTGACATGTAATGAACAGGAAAAGAGCTTGCTTGTTCACAAAAGTTAATATATTCGTGGCAGCAAACACATTTACACTCCCTTTTAAATAGGAATTTGTTGAATTACATTCAACAATTAGTCTTTGATGATGAGTAGCGTCTTGTGCCTGTATTTGCTGTATAATGGCAGAATAATGAGACCCTCTCTTCATTTCTTCGTAGCAAGCATCAACCATTTGTTGCAACAACTCATTCAAACTTAACGATGATGAAAATAGCTTGTTGTTCACAACAGTTGATATATTCATGTCAGCAAACACATTTACATTAACTTTAAGATAGGAATTTGTTGATTTTCATTGAACAAGGACTCTTTGATGATGACTAGCCTTTTGTTCATTTATTTGCCTGTATAATGGCTGAATAATGAGACCCTCTCTTCATTTGTTCCCTGCAACGATCAACCTTTTGTTGCAACAACTCATTCACATTTAATCAACATCAAAATAGCTTGTTTGTTCACAATGGTTAATATATTCATAGCAGCAAACACATATACACTCTCTTTTAAGTAGGAATTTGTTGAGTTTCATTAAATAAGGAGTCATTAATGTTGACTAGCATTTTGTTCATGTATATGCTGTATAATGGCAGAATAATGGGACCCTCTCTTCATTTCTTCCTTGCACCCATCAACCTTTTGTTGCAACAACTCTTTCACACTTAATGAACATGGAAACAGCTTCTTTGTTCACAAAGGTTAATATATTGATGGCAGCAAAACACATTTGCACTCCCTTCTAAATAGGAATTTGTTGAATTAAGTTAAACAAGCAGTCTTTGATGATAACTAGCATTTTGTTCATGTATGTGCTGTATAATGGCTGAATAATGCGACCCTCTCTTCATTTCTTCCTTGCAAGCATCAACCTTTTGTTGCAACAACTCATTCACACTTAATGAACATGAAAACAGCTAGTTTGTTCACAACAGTTAATAAATTTGTGGCTGCAAATACATTTACACTCCTTTTTAAATAGGAATGTGTTGAATTAAGTTAAAGAAGGAGTCTTTGATCATGACTAGCATTTTGTTCCTGTATTTGCTGTATAATGGCTGAATAATGCCACCCTCTCATCACTTCTTCCTTGCAAGCATTAACCTTTTCTTAAAACAATTCAATCACACTTAATGAACATGAATACAACCTGTTTGTTCCCAATTGTTAATATATTCATGGTAGCAAGCACATTTACACTCCCTTTTAAATCGAATTTTCTTGAATTTCGTTAAACAAGGAGTCTTCGATGATAACTGGCATTTTGTTCATGTATTTGCTGTATAATGGCTGAATAATGAGACCCTCTCTTCATTTCTTGCTTGCAAGCATCAACCTTTTGCTGCAACAACTCATTCACACTTAATGAACGTGAAAACAGGTTGTTTGTTCACAATGGTTAATATATTAATGGCAGCAAAGACATTTACACTCCATTTTAAATCAGATTTTGTTGAATTACGTTAAAAAATGAGTCTTTGGTGATGACTAGCATTTTGTTCATGTATTTGCTATATATGGATGAATAATGAGACCCTCTCATAATTTTTTCCTTTCAAGCATCAACTTTTTCTTGCAACAACTCGTTCACACTTAATGAACATGAGAACAGGCTGTTTGTTCCCAATAGTTAATATATTCGTAGCAGCAAAGACATTTATACTCCATTTTAAATCAGATTTTGTTGAATTTCGTTAAACAAGGAGTCTTTGATGATGACTAGCATATTGTTCGTGTATTCACTGTATAATGACTGAATAATGAGACCCTCTCTTCATTTCTTCCTTGCAAGGATCAAGCTTTTGTTGGAACAACTCATTCACACTTAATGAAAATGGAAATAGCTTGTTTGTTCTCCACAGTTAATATATTCATGGTAGCAAACACATTTACATTCACTCGGAAAGAGGAATTTGTTGTATTTCATTAAACAAGGTGTCTTTGATGATGACTAGCATTTTCTTTATGTATTTGCTGTATAATGGCTGAATAATGAGAGCCTCTCTTCATTTCTTGCTTGCAAGCATCAACCTTTTGCTGCAACAACACATTCACACTTAAAGATAACAAAAATAGCTTATTTGTTCACAACAGTTAATATATTTATAGCAGCAAACACATTTACACTCCCTTTGATGCAGGAATTTATTGAGTTTTGTTAAATGAGGAGTCTTTGATGATGACTAGCATTTTGTTCATGTATTTGCTCTATAATGGCTCAATAATGAGACCCTCTGTTCATTTCTTCCTAGCAAGCATCAACCTTTTGTTGTGACAACTCATTCACACTTAATGAACATGAAAACAGCTTGTTTGTTCATAATAGTTAATATATTCATAGCAGCAAACATATTTACACTCCCTTTTAAGTAGGAATTTGTTGAGTTTCTTTACACAAGGAGTCTTTGATGATGACTAACATTTTCTTCTTGAATTCGATGTATAATGGCTGAATAATGAGACCCTTTCTTCATTTCTTCCTTGCATGCATCAACCTCTTGTCGCAACCACTCATTCACACTTAATGAACATGAAAACGGCTTGTTTGTTCACAATAGTTAATATATTCATGGCAGTAAGCACATTTTCACTCCCTTTCAAATAGGAATTTGTTGAATCACATTAAACAAGGAGTCTTTGATGATGAATAGCATTTTGTTCATGTATTCACTGTATAATGGCTGCATAATGAGATCCTCTCTTGATTTCTTCCTTCCAAGCATCAACCTTGTGTTGCAACAACTCATTCACACATAATGAACATGAAAACTGCTTGTTCGTTCACAATAGTTAATATATTGATGGCAGCAAACACATTTACACACCCTTTTAAATTGGATTTTCTTGAATTTCATTAAACAATGAGTCTTTGATGATGACTAGCATTTTGTTCATGTATTTGCTGTATAATGGCTGAATAATGAGACCTTCTCTTCATTTCTTCCTTGCAAGCATCAACCTTTTGTTGCAACAACTCATTCACACTTAATGAACATGAAAACAGGTTGTTTGTTCACAATAGTTAATATATTCATGGCAGTAAAGACATTTACACTCCATTTTAAATTAGATTTTCTTGAATTTTGTTAAACAAGGAGTCTTTGATGATGACTAGCATTTTGTCCATGTATTTGCTGTATAATGGCTGAATAATGAGACCCTCTGTTCATTTCTTCCTTGCAAGCATCAACCTTTTGTTGCAACAACTTATTCACACTTAATGAACATGAAAACAGGTTGTTTGTTCACAATAGTTAATATATTCATGGATGCAAAGACATTTACACTCCATTTTAAATTGGATTTTCTTGAATTTCATTAAACAAGGAGTCTTTGATGATGACTAGCATTTTGTCCATGTATTTGCTGTATAATGGCTGAATAATGAGACACTCTCTCCATTTCTTCCTTGCAAGCATCAACCTTTTGTTGCAACAACTCATTCACACTTAATGAACATGAAAACAGGTTGTTTGTTCACAATAGTTAATATATTCTTGGCAGCAAACATATTTACACTCCCTTTTAAATAGGAATTTGTTGAATTATGTTCAACAAGGAATCTTTGACGACGACAAGCATTTAGTTCATGTATTCGCTGTATAATGGATGAATAATGAGACCGTCTCTTCATTTCTTCCTTGCAAGGACCAACCTTTTGTTGCAACAAGTCATTCACACTTAATGAACAAGAAAATTGCTTCTTTGTTCACAAAAGTTAATATATTCATGGCAGCAAACACATTTACACTCCCTTTTAAATCAGATTTTGTTGAATTTCGATAAACAAGGAGTCTTTGATTATGACTAGAATTTTGTTCATGACAACAAATACATTTACACTCCCTTTGAAATAGGAATTTGTTGAATTACGTTAAACAAGGAGTCTTTGTTCCTGTATTTGCTGTAAAACGGCTGAATAATGCAACCCTCTCATCATTTCCTCCTTGCAAGCATTAACCTTTTGTTACAACAACTCAATCACATTTAATGAACATGAAAGCAACTTGTTTGTTCACAATTGTTAGTATACTAATGGCAGCAAACACATTTACACTCCCTTTTAAATCAGATTTTCTTGAATTTTGTTAAACGAGAAGTCTTTGATGATGACT
This sequence comes from Bruguiera gymnorhiza, assembly GCA_020883675.1. NCBI lineage: Eukaryota > Viridiplantae > Streptophyta > Magnoliopsida > Malpighiales > Rhizophoraceae > Bruguiera > Bruguiera gymnorhiza. The sequence continues at coordinate 233,232 of JAIRCJ010000125.1, forward strand.
AGCATTTTGTTCATGTATTTGCTGTATAATGGCTCAATAATGAGACCCTCTCTTCATTTCTTCCTTGCAAGGATCAACCTTTTGTTGGATCAACTAATTCACACTTAATTGACATGAAAATAGCTTGTTTGTTCACAACAGATAATATATTCAAGGAAGCAAATACATTTACACTCTCTTTGAAATAGGAATTTGTTGAATTACGTTAAAGAAGCAGTCCTTGATGACGACTAGCATTTTGTTCCTGTATTTGCTGTGTAATGGCCGAATAATGTAACCCTCTCTTTAGTTCTTCGTTGCATGCATCAACCTTTTGTTACAACAACTCATTCACACTTAATGAATATTAAAATAGTTTGTTTGTTCACAACAGTTAATATATTCATGGTAGCAATCACATTTACACTCCCTTTTAAATAGGAATTTGTTGAATTACATTCAACCAAGTGTCTTTGATGATGATTAGCATTTTGTTCATGTATTTGCTGTATAATGGCTGAATAATGAGACCCTATTTTCTTTTCGTCCTCGCAAGCATCAACGTTTGTTGCAACAAATCTTTCACACTTAATGAACTTGAAAATAGCTTGTTTGCTCACAACAGTTAATATATTCTTGTCCCCAACAACTCATTCACACTTAAGGATCATGAAAATAGCTTGTTTGTTGACAACAGTTAATATATTCTTATTTCATTAAATAAGGAGTCTTTGATGATGACTAGCATTTTGTTCTTGTATTTGCTGTATAATGGCTGAATAATGAGACCCTCTCTTTATTTCTTCCTTGCAAGCATCAACCTTTTGTTGCAACAACTCTTTCACATATAATGAATATGAAAACAACTTGTTCGTTCACAAAAGTTAATATATTGATGGGAGCAAACACATTTACACTCCTTTTTAAATCAGATTTTCTTGAATGTCATTAAACAAGGAGTCTTTGATGATGACTAGCATTTTGTTCATGTATTTGCTGTATAATGGCTGAATAATTAGACCCTCACTTCATTTCTTCCCTGCAAGCATCAACCTTTTGTTGCAACAACTCATTCACACTTAATGAACATGAAAATAGCTTGTTGATTCACAACAGTTAATATATTCATTGCAGCAAAACACATTTACACTCCCTTTTAAGTAGGAATTTGTTGAGTTTTGATAAACAAGGTGTCTTTAATAATCACTACCATTTTGTTCATGTATTTGTTGTATAATGGCTGAATAATGAGACCCTGTCTTCATTTCTTCCTTGCAGCCATTTATCTTTTGTTGCAACAACTCATTCACACATAGTGAACATGTAAATATCTTGTTTATTCACAACAGTTAATATATTCATAGCAGCAAACATATTTACACTCCCTTTTAAGTTGGAATTTCTTGAGTTTTCTTAGACAAGGAGTCTTTGATGATGACTAACATTTTGTTCATGTATTTGCTGTCTAATGGCTGAATAATGAGACCCTCTTTTTAATTCTTCCTTGCAAGCATCAACCTTTTGTTGCAACAACTCATTCACACATAATGAACATGAAAACAGCTTGTTCGTTCACAATAGTTAATATATTGATGGCAGCAAGTACATTTACACTACCTTTTAAATCGGATTTTCTTGAATTTCGTTAAACGAGGAGTCTTTGATGATGACCAACATTTTGTTCATGTATTTGTTGTATAATGGCTGAATAATGAGACCCTCTCTTCATTTCTTCCTTGCAAGCATCAACCTTTTGTTGCAACAACTAATTCACGCTTAATGAACATGAAAACAGGTTGTTTGTTCACAATTGTTAATATATTCATGGCAGCAAAGACATTTACACTCCATTTTAAATTGGATTTTGTTGAATTTCGTTAAACAAGGAGTGTTTGATGATGGCAAGCATTTTGTTCATGTATTTGCTGTATAATGGTTGAATAATGAGACCCTCTCTTCATTTCTTCCTCACAAGCATCATTCTTTTGTTGCAACAAATCATTCACACATAATGAAAATCAAAATAGTTTCATTAAACAAGGAGTCTTTGATGATGACTATCATTTTGTTCAAATATTTGCTGTATAATGGCTGAATAATGAGACACTATCTTGATTTCTTCCATGCAAGTATCAACCTTTTGGTGCAACAACTCATTCACAATTAATGAGCATGAAAATAGCTTGTTTGTTCACAATAGTTAATATATTCAAAGCAGCAAACACATTTATAGTTCCTTTTAAATAGGAATTTGTTGAATTACGTTAAACAAGGAGTCTTTGATGATGACTAGCATTTTGTTCATGTGTTTGCTGTATAATGGCTGAACAATGAGACCCTTTCTTCATTTCTTCCTTGCACGCATCAGCCTTTGGTTGCAACAACTCATTCACACTTAATGAACATGAAAACAGGTTGTTTGTTCACAATAGTTAATATATTCATGGCAGCCAATACATTTACACTCCCTTTTAAATAGGAATTTCTTGCATTACGTTAAATAAGGAGTCGTTGATTATGACTAGCATTTTGTTCATGTATTTGCTGTATAATGGCTGAATAATGAGACCCTCTCTTGATTTCTTCCATGCAAGTATCAACCTTTTGTTGCAACAACTGATTCACACTTAATGAGCATGAAAATAGCTTGTTTGTTCATAATAGTTAATATATTCAAAGCAGCAAACACATTTATAGTTCATTTTCAATAGGAATTTGTTGAATTACGTTAAACAAGGAGTCTTTGATGATGACTAGCATTTTGTTCATGTGTTTGCTGTATAATGGCTGAACAATGTGACCCTCTCTTCATTTCTTCCTTGCACGCATCAGCCTTTGTTTGCAACAACTCATTCACACTTAATGAACATTAAAACAGGTTGTTTGTTCACAATAGTTAATATATTCATGGCAGCAAACACATTTACACTCCCTTTTAAATAGGAATTTCTTGAATTACGTTAAATAAGGAGTCGTTGATGATGACTAGCATTTTGTTCATGTATTTGCTGTATAATGGCTGAATAATGAGACCCTCTCTTGATTTCTTCCATGCAAGTATCAACCTTTTGTTGCAACAACTGATTCACACTTAATGAGCATGAAAATAGCTTGTTTGTTGATAATAGTTAATATATTCAAAGCAGCAAACACATTTATAGTTCCTTTTCAATAGGAATTTGGTGAATTACGTTAAACAATGAGTCTTTGATGATGACTAGCATTTTGTTCATGTGTTTGCTGTATAATGGCTGAACAATGTGACCCTCTCTTCATTTCTTCCTTGCACGCATCAGCCTTTGGTTGCAACAACTCATTCACACTTAATGAACATGAAAACAGGTTGTTTGTTCACAATAGTTAATATATTCATGGCAGCAAACACATTTACACTCCCTTTTAAATAGAAAATCTTGAATTACGTTAAATAAGGAGTCGTTGATGATGACTAGCATTCTGTTCTTGTATTTGCTGTATAATGGCTGAATAATGAGACCCTCTCTTCATTTCTTCCTTGCAAGCATCAACCTTTTGTTGCAACAACTCATTCACACTGAATGAACATGAAAATAGCTTGTTTGTTCACACCGGTTAATATATTCATGGCAGCAAACATATTTACATGAACTTGGAAATAGGAATTTGTTGAATTTCATTAAACAAGGAGTCTTTCATGATGACTAGCATTTTGTTCATGTATTTGCTGTATAATGGCTGAATAATGAGACCCCCTCTTCATTTCTTCCTCGCAAGGATCAACATTTTGTTGCAACAACTCATTCACACTTAATGAAAATGTAAATAGCTTCTTTGTTCTCAACAGTAAATGTATTCATGGCAACAAACACATTTGCATTTACTTGCAAAGAGGAATTTGTTGGATTTCATTAAACAAGGAGTCTTTTATGATGACTAGCATTTTGTTCATGTATTTGCTGTAATAATGGCTGAATAATGAGACCCTCTCTTCATTTCTTCCTTGCAAGCATCAACCTTTTGTTGCAACAACTCATTCACACTTAATGAACATGAAAATAGCTTGTCTGTTCACAATAGTTAATATATTCATAGTAGCAAACACATTTGCACTCCCTTTTAAGTTGGAATTTGTTGGGTTTCGTTAAACAAGAAGTCTTTGATGAAGACTAGCATTTTGTTCATGTATTTGCTGTATAATGGCTGAATAATGAGACCCTCTCTTCATTTCATCCTCGCAAACATCAACCTTTTGTTGCAACAACTCATTCACACTTAATGAACTTTAAAATAGCTTGTTTGTTCACAACAGTTAATATATTCATGGCAGCAAATACATTTACACTCCCTTTGAAATAGGAATTTTGTTGAATTACATTAAACAAGGACTCTTTGATGATGACTAGCATTTTGCTCATGTATTTGCTGTATAATGGCTGAATAATGAGACCCTCTCTTCATTTCTTCCCTGCAAGCATCAACCTTTTGTTGTAACAAGTTATTCACACTTAATGATCATGAAAGTAGCTTGTTTGTTCATAACAGTTAATATATTCATAGCAGCAAACACATTTACATTCCGTTTTAAGTAGGAAATTGTTGAGTTTCATTAGACAAGGTGTCTTTGATGATGACTACGATTTTGTTCATGTATTTGTTGTATAATGGCTGAATAATGAGGCCCTCTCTTCATTTCTTCCTTGCTAGCATCAACCTTTTGTTGCAACAACTCGATCACACTTAATGAACAACAAAATAGCTTGTTTGTTCACAACAGTTAATATATTTATAGCAGCAAACACATTTACACTCCCTTTTAGGTAGGAATTTGTTGAGTTTCATTAATCTAGGAGTTTTTGATTATGACAAGCATTTTGTTCATGTGTTTGCTGTATAATGGTTGAATAGTGAAACCCTCTCTTCATTTCTTCCTTCCAAGCATCAACCTTTTATTGCAACAACTCATTCACACTTAATGAACATGAAAATAGCTTGTTTGTTCTTAGTAGTTAATATATTCATGGCAGCAAACACATTTACATTCACTTTGATAGAGGAATTTTTTGAATTTCATTAAACAAAGAGTCTTGGATGATAACTAAAATTTTGTTCCTGTATTTGCTATATAATGCCTGAATAATGAGAACCTCTCTACATTTCTTCCTTGCAAGCTTCAACCTTATGTTGCAAGCACTCATTCACACCTAATGATCATGAAAATAGCTTGTTTGTTCACAACAATTAATATATTGATGGCAGCAAACACATTTACATTAACTTGGAAATAGGAATTTGTTGAATTTTATTAAACAAGGAGTCTTTGATGATGACTAGCTTTTTGTTCCTATATTTGATGTATAATGGCTGTATAATGCGCCCCTCTCTTTATTTCTTCCTTGCAAGCATCAACCTTTTGTTCCTACAACTCATTCACACTTAATGAGCATGAAACTTGATTGTTTGTTCACAATAGTTAATATATTCATGGCAGCAAATACATTTACAGTCCCTTTTAAATAGGAATTTGTTGAATTGTGTTGAACAAGGAGTCTTTGATGATGACTAGCAATTTGTTCCTGTATTTTCTGTATAATGGCTGAATAATGACACCTACTCTTCATTTCTTCCTTGCATGCATCAACATTTTGTTACAACAACTAATTCACACTTAATGAACATAAAAATAGCTTGTTTGTTCACCACAGTTAATATATTCATGTTCACAAACACATTTACACTCCTTTTAAATAGGAATTTGTTGAATTACGTTAAACAAGAGGTCTTTGATGATAACTAGCATTTTGCTCATGTATTAGCTGTATAATGGTCTTTGATGATAGCTTGTTTGTTCAGAACGGTTAATATATTCATAGCTGCAAAAACATTTCCACACCCTTTTAAGTAGGAATTTGTTGAGTTTCGTTAAATGAGGAGTCTTTGTTGATGATAAGCATTTTGTTCATGTATTTGCTGTATAATGGCCAAATAATGAGACCCTCTCTTCATTTCTTCCATACAAGCTTCAACCTTTTGTTGCAACAATTCATTCACCCTTAATGAACATGAAAATAGCTTGTTTGTTCTCAACAGTTAATATATTTATGGCAGCAAACACATTTACATTCACTTGGAAACAGGAATTTGTTGTATTTCATTAAACAATGAGTCTTTGATGGTGACTTGCATTTTATTCATGTATTTTCTGTATAATGGCTGAATAATGTGACCCTCTCTTCATTTCTTCCCTCCCAAGATCGACCTTTTGTTGCAACAACTCATTCACACTTAATGAACATCAAAATAGCTTGTTTGTTCACAACAGTAAATATATTCATGGTAGCAAACACATTTACACTCCCTTTTAAGTAGGAATTTGTTGAATTTCATTAAACAAGGAGTCTATGATGATGGCTAGCATTTTGTTTCTTCTTTGCAAGCATCAACCTTTTGTTGCTAGAACTCATTCACACTTAATGAACATGAAAATAGCTTGTTTATTCACAACAGTTAATATATTCATGGCAGCAGACACATTTACACTCCCTTCTAAGTAGGAATTTGTTGAGTTTCGTTAAACAAGGAGTCTTTGATCATGACTAGCATTTTGTTCATGTATTTGCTGTATAATGGCTGAATAATGAGACCCTCTCTTCATTTATTCCTTGCAAGCATCAACCTTTTGTTGCAACATCTCATTCACCCTTAATGAACATGAAAATAGCCTGTTTGTTCACAACAGTTAATATATTCATGGCAGCAAACACATTTACATTCACTTGGAAAGAGGAATTTGTTGTACTTCATTAAATAAGGAGTCTTTGATGATTAGCATTTGTTCATGTATTTGCTGTATAATTGCTGAATAATGAGTCCCTCTCTTCATTTCTTCCCTCCCAAGATCGACCCTTTGTTACAACAACTCATTCACACTTAATGAACATCAAAATAGCTTGTTTGTTCACAACAGTAAATATATTCATAGCAACAAACACATTTACACTCCCTTTTATGTAGGAATTTGTTCAGTTTCATTAATCAAGGAGTCTTTGACGATGATGAGTATTTTGTCCATGTATTTGTTGTATAATGACTGAATAATGAGACCCTCTCTTCATTTCTTCCTTGCAAGCATCAACCTTTTGTTGCAACATCTCATTCACCCTTAATGAACATGAAAATAGCCTGTTTGTTCACAACAGTTACTATATTCATGGCAGCAAACACATTTACATTCACTTGGAAAGAGGAATTTGTTGTATTTCATTAAACAAGGAGTCTTTGATGATGACTAGCATTTTATTCATGTATTTGCTATATAATGGCTGAATAATGTGACCCTCTCTTCATTTCTTCCCTCCCAAGATCAACCTTTTGTTGCAACAACTGATTCACACTTAATGAACATTAAAATAGCTTTTTTGTTCACAACAATAAATATATTCATAGCAACAAACACATTTATACTCCCTTTTATGTAGGAATTTGTTCCGTTTCATTAAACAGGGAGTCTTTGATGTTGACAAGCATTTTGTCCATGTATTTGTTGTATAATGGCTGAATAATGAGACCCTCTCTTCATTTCTTCCTTGCAACCATCAACCTTTTGTTGCAACATCTCATTCACCCTTAAGGAACATGAAAATACCTTGTTTGTTCTGAATAGTTAATATATTCATGGCAGCTAACACATTTACATTAACTTGGAAATAGGAATTTATTGAATTTCATTAAACAAGGAGTCTTTGATGATGACAAGCATTTTGTTCATGTATTTTCTGTATAATGGCTGAATAATGAGACCCTCTCTTCATTTCTTCCTTGCAAGCATCAACCTTTTGTTGCAACAACTCATTCACACTTAATGAACAACAAAATAGCTTGTTTGTTCACAATAGTTAATATATTTATAGCAACAAACACTTTTACACTCCCTTTTAAGAAGCAATTTATTTAGTTTCGTAAAACAAGGAGTCTTTGATGATGACAAGCATTTTGTTCATGTATTTGCTGTATAATGGCTGAATAATGAGACTCTCTCTTCATTTTTTCCTTGCAAGCATCAACCTTTTGTTGCAACAACTCATTCACACTTAATATATTCATGGCTTGTAAGAAATGTCAGTGATCATCAATGACACCTTGTTTAATGAAATTCAATTGGTTTGAAGCTCCAAAGGGGTATAGATGTGCTTGTTTCCATGAATATAGTGCTTGTTTTCGGTATAGAAGTGACTTTGAATATCCATAAGTGTGAATGTGTTATGACAACAAAAAATGGAGGCTTTTGAGGAGGAAAGGAAGGCATGGTCTCATTATTCAGCAATTAAGAAGAGATTACTTGTAAGAAATGCTAGTGATCATTAAAGACACCTTGTTTAATGAAATTCAATGGGTTTGAAGTTCCAAAGGAGTATAGATGTGCTTGTTTCCATGAATATAGAGCTTGTTTTTGGTATAGAAGCGATTTTCAAGATCCATAACTGTGAATGTGTCGTTACAACAAAAAATGGAGGCTTGAGAGGAGGAAATAAGGTGATGCAAGAGAATACATGCAAGAAATGTTAGCGATGATCAAGGACACCTTGTTTAATGAAATTCAATGGGTTTGATGTTCCAAAGGAGTATAGATGTGCTTGTTTCTATGAATATGCTGCTTCTTTTTGGTATAGAAGTGATTTCCAAGATCTTTAAGTGTGAATGTGTTGTTACAAAAAAAAATGGAGTGTTGAGAGGAGGAAATGAGGGGATGATCTCATTGTTCAGCAATTAAGAAGATAATAGTTGTAAGAAATGCTCATGATCATCTAGGACACCTTGTTTAATTAAATTGAATGGGTTTGATGTTCCAAAGGAGTATAGATGTGCTTGTTTCGATGAATATGCCACTTCTTTTTGGTATAGAAGCGATTTTCAAGATCCTCAAATGTGAATGTGTTATTACAACAAAAAATGGAGGCTTAAGAGAAGGAAATGAGTGGATGATCTCATTATTCAGCAATTAAGAAGAGAATACTTGTAAGAAATGCTAATGATCATCAAGCTCACCTTGTTTAATGAAATTCAATGGGTTTGATGTTCCAAAGGAGTATAAATGTGCCTGTTTCTAGGAATATATGGCTTCTTTTTGGTATAGAAGTGATTTCCAAGATCCTTAAGTGTGAATGTGTTATTCCAACAAAAAATGGAGGCTTGAGAGGGCAAAATCAGGGGATGATCTCATTATTCAGCAATTAAGAAGAGAATACTTGTATGAAATGCTAATGATCATCAAGGACACCTTGTTCAATGAAATTCAATGGGTTTGCTATTCCAAAGGAGTATAGATGTGCTTGTTTGTATCAATATACCGCTCCTTTTTTGTATGGAAGCGATTTCCAAGATCCTTATGTGTGAATGTGTTATTAGAACAAAAGTTGGAGGCTTGAGAGGAGGAAATGAGGGGATGATCTCATTATTCAGCAATTAAGAAGAGAATACATGTAAGAAATGCAAATGATCATCAAGGACACCTTGTTTAATGAAATTTAATGGGTTTGATGTTCCAAAGGAGTATAGATGTGCTTGTGTCTATGAATATACCACTTCCTTTTGGTATAGAAGCAATTTCCAAGGTCCTTAAGTGTGAATGTGTTATTAGAACAAGAAATGGTGGCTTGAGAGGTGGAAATGAGAGGATAATCTCATTATTCAGCAATTAAGAAGAGAATACTTGTATGAAATGCAAATGATCATCAAGGACACCTTGTTCAATGAAATTCAATGCATTTGCTGTTCCGAAGAAGTATAGATGTGCTTGTTTCTATGAATATAACACTTCTTTTTGGTATAAAAGCAATTTCCAAGATTTTTAAGTGTGAATGTGTTTTTAGAACAAAAAATGGAGGCTTGAGAGGAGGAAATGAAGGGATGATCTCATTATTCAGCAATTAATAAGAGAATACTTGTAAGAAATGCAAGTGATCACCAGGTACACCTTATTTAATAAAATGCAATGGGTTTGATGTTCCAAAGGAGTATAGATGTGCTTGTTTCTATGAATATACTGGTTCTCCTTAAATGTGAATGTGCTATTAGAACAAAGGAGTGTTGAGAGGAGGAAATGAGGGGATGATCTCATTATTCAGCAATTAAGAAGAAAATACTTGTAAGAAATGCTAATGATCATCAAGGACACCTTGTTTAATTAAATTCAATGGGTTTGATGTCCCAAAGGAGTATAGATGTGCTTGTTTCTATGAATATACCACTTCTTTTGGTCTAGAAGCGATTTCCAAGATCCTTAAGCGTGAATGTGTTGTTAGAACAAAAAATGGAGGCTTGAGAGGAGGAAATGAGGGGATGATCCCATCATTCAGCAATTAAGAAGAGAATTCTTGTAAGAAATGCTAATGATCATCAATGACACCTTGTTTAATGAAATTCAATGGGTTTGATATTCCAAAGGAGTATAGATGTGCTTGCTTCTATGAATATACCACTTCCTTTTGGTTTAGAAGCGATTTCCAAGATCCTTAAGTGTTAATGTGTTATGACAACAAAAAATGGAGGCTTGAGAGGAGGAAATAAGGGGATGATCCCATTCTTCCGCAATTAAGAAGAGAATACTTGTAAGAAATGCTAATGATCATCAAGGACACCTTGTTCAGTGAAATTCAATGGGTTTGTTGTTCCAAAGGAGTATAGATGTGCTTGTTTCTATCAATATACCACTTCTTTTTGGTATAGAAGCGATTTCCAAGATCCTTAAGTGTAGATGTGTTATTAGAACAAAAAAGGGAGGCTTGAGAGGAGGAAATGAGGGGATGATCTCATTATTCAGCAATTGGGAAGAGAATACGTGTAAGAAATGCTAATGATCATCAAGGACACCTTGTTTAATTAAATTCAATGGGTTTGATGATCCAAAGGAGTATAGATGTGCTTGTTTTCATGAATATACTGGTTCTTTTTGGTATAGAAGCGATTTTCAAGTTCCATAAGTGTGATTGTGTTATTACAACTAAGAAAGGTTGCTTGAGAGGAGGAAATGCGGGGATGATCTCATTATTCAGCAATTAAGAAGAGAATACACGTAAGAAATGCTAATGATCATGAAGGGCACCTTAATTAATGAAATTCAATGGGTTTGATGTTCCAAAGGAGTATAGATGTGCTTGTTTCCTTGAATATACTGATTCTTTTTGGTATAGAAGTGATTTTCAAGTTCCATAAGTGTGATTGTGTTATTAGAACAAAGAAAGGATGCTTAAGAGGAGGAAATGAGGGGTTGATCTCATTATTGAGCAATTAAGAAGAGAATAGTTGTAAGAAATGCTAACGATCATCAAGGACACCATGTTTAAAGAAATTCAATGGGTTTGATGTTCCAAATGAGTATAGATGTGGTTGTTTCCATGAATATACTGGTTCTTTTTGGTATAGAAGTGATTTCCAAGATCCTTAAGTGTGAATGTGTTATTTGAACAAAAAATGGAGGCTTGCGAGGTGGAAAGGAGGGGATGATCTCATTATTCAGTAATAAAGAAGAAAATACACGTATGAAATGCTAATGATCATCAAGGACCCCTTATTTAATGAAATTCAATGGCTTTGATGTTCCAAAGGAGTATAGATGTGCTTGTTTCCATGAATATATGACTTCCTTTTGGTATAGAAGCGATTTCCAACATCCTTAAGTGTGAATGTGTTAATACAACAAAAAATGGAGGCTTGAGAGGAGGAAATGAGTGGATCATATCATTATTCAGCAATTAAGAAGAGAATACATGTAAGAAATGCTAATTATCATCAAGGACACCTTAATTAATTAAATTCAATGGGTTTAATGTTCCAAAGGAATATAGATGTGCTTGTTTTTATGAATATACGACTTTTTTTGGTATAGAAGTGATTTCCAACATCCTCAAGTGTGAATGTGTTGTTTCAACAAAAAATGGAGTGTTGAGAAGAGGAAATAGGGGGATGATCTCATTGTTCAGCAATTAAGAAGATAATACTTGTATGAAATGCTCATGATCATCAAGGACACCTTGTTTAATTAAATTCAATGGGTTTGATGATGCAAAGGAGTATATATGTGCTTGTTTCCTTGAATATACTGGTTCTTTTTGGTATAGAAGTGATTTTCAAGTTCCATAAGTGTGATTGTGTTATTACAAAAAAGAAAGGATGCTTGAGAGGAAGAAATGATTGGTTGATCTCATTATTCAGCAATTAAGAAGAGAATACTTGTAAGAAATGCTAATGATCATCAAGGACACCATATGTAATGAAATTCAATGGGTTTGATGTTCCAAAGGAGTATAGATGTGGTTACTTCCATGAATATACTGGTTCATTTAGGTATAGAAGTGATTTCCAAGATCCTTAAGTGTGAATGTGTTATTAGAACAAAAAATGGAGGCTTACGAGGAGGAAATGAGGGGATGATCTCATTATTCAGCAATTAATAAGCAATATATTCTTGACAACAAACACATTTATACTCCCTTGGAGCTAGGAAACCATTGAATTTCATTAAACAAGGTGTCTTTAACAATGACTAGCATTTCTTTCAAGTATTTTTGGTATAATTGTTAAATAATGGGATTGTCTCACCATATCCTCTTAACAAAGCTCCACTAATTTTTCCAATAACTCATTCACACAAAACGATCTTGAAAAAAGCTTGTGTGCCCACAACATGTACTATATTTATGGAAACAAGCACTTCTAGGATCCCTTGGAACCAGGAATCCGTTGAATTTCATTAAATAAGGAGTCTTTGGTGATGTCTAGCTTTTCATGCAAATATTTTCTAGTTAATTACAGATTAATGAGACGGTCTCTTAATCTCTTCCTAAGAAAGCTCAACTTTTAGTTGTAATTACACATTCATAGTTAATGATCTTGAAAATAGCTTATGTTCCCATAACAGTCAATATATTCTTAGCAACAACTACATTTATACTCCCTTTAAACAAGTAATTCGTTGAATTTCATTAAACAAGGAGTCTTTGATGATGGTTAGCTTTTCTTTCAAGTATTTTCTACTTAATTATGGACTAATAAGACTGCCTCTTAATTTCTTCCTAACAATTCTCCACTTTTTGTTGTAATTATGCATTCACAGTTAATGATATTAAAAATAGCTTGTGTTCCCACAACAGTCAATACATTTTTGACAACAAGCACATTTATACTCCCTTGAAACTAGCAATCCATTGCATTACATTAAACAAGGGGTCCTTGATTATCACTAGCATTTCTTTCGTGTATTTGCAGTATAGTTGCTGAATAATGAGGTTGTCTCTCCATTTCTTCCTAACAAGGCTCCACCTTTTGTTGCAATAACTCATTCACACTTAAAGATCTTAAAAATAGCTTGTGTGCCCAGAACAAGCAACATATTCATGGCAACAAGCACATTTATACTCTCACGGAACTAGGAATCTACTAAATTTTATTAAATGAGGAGTCTTTGACGATGACTAGGATTTCTTTCAAGTATTTGTGGCATAGTTGCTGAATAATGAGACTGTCTCTTCATTTCCACCTAACAACCCTCTGCATTTTTTTGCAATAATTCATTCAAACTTAAAGATCTTGAAAATAACTTGTGTGCCCACAACAGGTAATATATTCATGGCAACAAGCACATTTATACTCTCTCGAAACTAGGAATCCGTTAAATTTCATTAAACAAGGAGTTTTTGATGATGACTAGCATTTTGATGCAAATATTTTTTACTTCATTATAGACTAATGAGACTGACACTTAATTTCTTTTTAACAAAGCACAACATTTAGTTGTAATTACACATTCACAATTAATGATCTTAAAAATAGCTTATGTGCCCAGAACAAGCAACATAGTCATGCCAATAAGAAAATTTATACTCCCTTAGAACAAGGAATCTGTTGAATTTCATTAAACAAGGAGTCCTTGATGATGACTAGCATTTCTTTCGCGTATTTGCAGCATAGTTGCTGAATAATGAGGTCGTCTCTCCATTTCTCCCTAACAAGGCTCCACCTTTTATTGCAATAACTCATTCAAACTTAATAATCTTGAAAATAACTTGTGTGCCCAGAACAGCCAATATATTCATGGCAACAAGCACATTTATACTCTCATGGAACCAAGAATCCGTTGAATTTTATTACACGAGGATTCCTTGATGATGACTAGGATTTCTTTCAAAATTTTCTATGGCATAGTTGCTGAATAATGGGACTGTCTCTTTATTTTCACCTAACAAGCCTCTGCATTTTTTTGCAATAACTCGTTCAGACTTAATGATCTTGAAATTGTTTGTGTGTCCACAATAGGCAATATATTCATGGCAACAAGCATATTTATACTCTTATGGAACTAGGAATCTGCTGAATTTCATTAAACAAGGAGTTTTTAATGATGACTAGCATTTCGATGCAAATATTTTCTACATAATTATAAACTAATGAGACCATCTCTAAATTTCTTTTCAACAAAGCACAACATTTAGTTCTAATTACACATTCACAATTAATCATCTTGATAATAGTTTGTGTGCCCAAAACAGGCAATATAGTCATCGCAATAAGCAAATTTATACTCCCTTAGAATAAGGAATTCGTTGAATTTCATTAAATAAGGAGTATTTGAAGTTGACTAGCATTTTTTCATGTATTTGCAGTATAACGGCTGAATAATGAAACTGTCTTTTCATTTCTTCCTGACAAGTCCTCTCTTTTTGTTCCAATAACTCATTCAGACTTAATAATTATGAAAATAGTTTGTGTTCCCACAACAGGCAATTTAATCTTTGCAACAAACACATTTATACTCACTTGGAACTAGGAATCCATTGAATTTCACCAAACAAGGAGTTTTGATGATGACTAGCATTTTGATGCAAAAACTTTCTACTTTATTATTGACTAATGTGACTGTCTCTTAATTTCTTTTTAACAAGGCACAACTTTTAATTGTAATGACACATTCACGTTTAATGATCTTGAAAATAGCCTGTGTTCCCAAAACAGGCAATATAGTCATGACAACAAGCAAATTTATACTCCCTTAGAACAAGGAATCCATTGAATTTCATTAAACAAGGAGTGTTTGAAGTTGACTAGCATTTTTTTCAAGTATTCGTGATGTAATGGCTGAATAATATGACTATCTCTTCATTTCTTCCTAACAAGGCTCCACCTTTTGTTCTAATAACTCTTCCAAACTTAATAATCATGAAAATACCTTGTGTTCCCACAACAAGAAATATGTTCTTGGCAACAAGCACATTTATACTCCTTTAGAACAAGGAATATGTTCAATTTCATTAAAGAAGGAGTTTTTGATGATAACTGGCAATTTGATGCAAATATTTCATTATAGACTAATGAGACCGTCTCTTAATTTCTTTTTAACAAAGCAGAACTTTTAGTTGGAATTACACATTCACAATTAATGATCTTGAAAATAGCTTGGGTGCCAAAAATAGGCAACATTGTCGTGGCAACAAGCAAGTTTATACTCCCTTAGAACAACGAATCTGTTGAATTTCATTAAACTAGGAATCTTTGATGATTACTAACATTTCTTTCAAGTGTTTGCAGTATAGTTGCTGAATAATAAGACTGTCTCTTCATTTCTTCCAAGCAAGGCTCCATCTTTTGTTGTAATAACTCCTTCACACTTAATGATCTTGAAAATAATTTATATGCCCACAACAGACAATATATTCTTGGCAACAAGCACATTTATACTCTTTGGGAACTAGGAATCTGTAGAATTTTATTAAACAAGGAGTTTTTGATGATGACTAACATTTTAATGCAAATATTTTGTACTTAATTGTTGATTAATGAGATTGTCTCTTAATTTCTTTTTAACAAAGCACAACTTTTAGTTGTAGTTACACATTCACAATTAATGATTTTGAAAATAGCTTCTGTGCAGAAAACAGGCAACATAGTCATGGCAACAAGCAAATTTGTACTCCCTTAGAACAAGGAATCCATTGAATTTCATTAAAATAAGAGTCTTTCATGATGACAAGCATTTCTTTCAAGAATTTCCGGTATAATTGCTGACTAATGAGACTATCTCTTCATTTCTTCCAAACATAGTTCCATCTTTTGTTGCAATAATTCGTTCAGACTTAATGATCTTGAAAATAGGTTGTGTGCCCACAATAAGCAATATATTCATGGCAATAAGCTCATTAATACTCTCTCGGAACTAGCAATCCATTGAATTTCATTAAACAAGGAGTTTTTGATTATGACTAGCATTTTGACACAAATATTTTCTACTTAATTATTGACTAATGACACCGTCTCTTAATTTCTTCTTAACAAAGCACAACTTCTAGTTGTAATTACACATTCATAACTAATGATCTTGAAAATAGCTTGTGTGCCCATAATAGACAATATATTCATGGCAACAAGCACATTTATGCTCTTTAGGAACTAGGAATATGTAGAATTTTATTAAATAAGGAATTTTTTATGATGACTTGCATTTTGATGCAAATATTTTCTACTTAATTGTTGATTAATGAGACCGTCTCTTAATTTCTTTTTAACAAAGCACAACTTTTAGTTGTAATTACACATTCATAATTAATGATCTTGAAAATAGATTCTGTGCCAAAAACAAGCAACATAGTCATGGCAATAACCAAATTTATACTCCTTTAGAACAAGAAATCCGTTGCATTTCATTAAATTAGGTGTTTTTTATGATGACTAGCATTTCTTTCAAGTATTTTTGGTATAGTTGATGAATAATGAGACTGTCTCTTCACTTCTTCCTAACAAGGCTCCAACTTTTATTGCAATAACTCCTTCACACTTAATGATCTTGAAAATAGCTTATGTGCCCACCAAAGGCAATACGTTCATGGCAACAAGCACATTTATACTCTCTGGTAACTAGGAATTCATAGAATTTTATTAAACAAGGAGTTTTTTTATGATGACTAGCATTTAGATGCAAATATTTTCTACTTAATTGTTGACTAATGAGATCGTCTCTTAATTTTTTTTTTACAAAGCACAACTTCTAGTTGTAGTTACACATTCATAACTAATGATCTCGAAAATAGCTTATGTGCCCAAAACAAGCAACATAGTCATGGCACCAAGCAAATTCATTCTCCTATAGAATAAGGAATTTGTTGAATTTCATTAAACAAGGAGTGTTTGAAGTTGAGTAGCATTTTTTTTCAAGTATTTATGGTATAATGGTTGAATAATGAGACTATCTCTTAATTTCTTCCTAACAAGGCTCTACCTTTTGTTCCAATAACTATTTCGGACCTAATGATCATGAAAATAACTTGTGTGCCCATAATAGGAAATATATTCTTCGCAACAAGCACATTTATACTCCCTTAGAACAAAGAATCTGTTGAATTTCATTAAACAAGGTGTTTTTTATGATGACAAGCAATTTGATGCAAATATTTTCTACTTGATTATAGACTAATGAGACCGTCTCTTAATTTCTTTTTAGCAAAGCACAACTTTTAGTTGTAATTACACATTCACAATTAATGATCTCAAAATAGCTTTTGTGCCAAAAACAAGTAACATAGTCATATCAACAACCAAATTTATACTCCCTTAGAACAAAGAATACGTTGAATTTCATTAAACTAAGAATCTTTGATGATGACTAGCATTTCTTTCATGTTTTTCAATATAGTTGTTGAATAATGAGACAGTCTCTTCACTTCTTCCTAACAAGGCTCCACCTTTTGTTGCAATAACTCCTTCACACTTAATGATCTTGAAAATAGCTTGTGTGCCCACCACAGACAATATATTCTTGGCAACAAGCACATTTATACTCTCTTGGAACTAGTAATCCTTAGAATTTTATTAAACAAGGAGTTTTTGATGATGACTAGCTTTTTGATGCAAATATTTTCTACTTAATTGTTGACTAACAAGACTGTCTCTTAATTTTTCTTTTACAAAGCACAACTTCTAGTTGTAGTTACACAATTCACAACTAATGATCTTGAAAATAGCTTTTATGCCCAAAACAAGTAACATAGTCATGGCAACAATCAAATTTATACTTCCTTAGAACAAGGAATTTGTTCAATTTCATTAACAAGGAGTGCTTGAAGTTGACTAGCATTTTTTCAAGTATTTGTGGTATAATGGCTGAATAATGAGACTGTCTCTTCATTTCTTCCTAACAAGACTCCACCTTTTGTTCCAATAACTATTTCTAACTTAGAACAATAGCTTGTATGCCCACAACAGGAAATATATTCTTGGCAACTTGTACATTTATACTCCCTTAGAACAAGGAATCTGTTGAATTTCATTAAACAAGGTGTTTTTGATGATCACAAGCAATTTGATGCAAATATTTTCTACTTGATTATAGACTAATGAGACCGTCTCTTCATTTCTTTTTAACAAAGCACAACTTTTTGTTGTAATTACATATTCGTAATTAATGATCTTAAAAATGGCTTATGTGCCAAAATAGACAACATAGTCATGGCAACAAGCAAGTCATGGCAACAAGCAAATTTATACTCCCTTAGAACAAGGAATCCATTGAATTTCATGAAAATAGGAGTCTTTGATGATGACTAGCATTTCCTTCAAGTATTTGTGGTATAGTTGCTGAATAATGAGACTATCTCTTCATTTCTTCCAAACAAGGCTCCACCTTTTGTTACAATAACTCCTTTACACTTAATGATCTTAAAATAGCTTGTGTGCCCACAACAGACAATATATGCATGGCAATAAGCACATTTATACTCTCTAGAAACTAGGAATCTGTAAAATTTTATTAAACAAGGAATTTTTGGTGATGACTAGCATTTTGATGCAAATATTTTATACTTAATTGTTGACTAATGAGATCATCTTTTAATTTCATTTTAATAAAGCACAAATTTTAGTCATATTATACATTCACAATTAAAGATCTTGAAAATAGCATATGTGCCAAAACAAGCAACATAGTCATGGCAAAAACAAATTTATCCTCCCTTAGAACAAGGAATCCGTTCAATTTCGCTAAACAAGGAGTGTTTGAAGTTGACTAGCATTTTTTTCATGTATTTAAGCATAATCACTGAATATGAGACTGTCTCTTCATTTCTTCCTAACAAGGCTCCACTTTTTGTTCTAATAACTCATTCAGACTTAATGATCATGAAAATTGCTTATGTGACCACAACAGGGAAGATATTTATGGCAAACAAGCACATTTATACTCCTGCAACTAAGAATCTGTGGAATTTATTAAAGAAGGAGTTTATGATAATGACTAACATTTTAATGCAAATTATATCTACTTAATTGTTGACGGATGAGATGTTTCATAATTTCCTTTTAGTAATTTCCTTAACAAAGTACAACTTCTAGTTATAATTAACATTCGCAACTAATGATCTTGAAAATAGCTTATGTGCCCAAAACAAGTAACATAGTCATCACAACAATCAAATTTATACTCCCTTAGAACAAGGAATCCTCGAATTTCATTAAATAAGGAGTGCTTGAAGTTGACTAGCATTTTTTTCAAGTATATGCGATATAATGGCTGAATATGAGACTGTCTCTTTATTTCTTCCTAACAAGGCTCCACTTTTTTGTTCTAATAACTCATTCAGACTTAATGATCATGAAAATTGCTTGTGTGACCATAACAAGGAAGATATTCATGGCAACAAGCACATTTATACTCTCTGGCAACTAGGAATCTGCGAAATTTATTAAACAAGGAGTTTTGATGATGACTAGCATTTTAATGCAAAATATTATCTATTTAATTGTTGACCGATGAGACCGTTTCAATAATTTCCCGTTTAACAAAGTACAACTTCTAGTTGTAATTACACGTTCACAACTAATGATTTTGAAAATAACTTGTATGCTAAAACAAGCAACATAGTCATCACAACAATCAAATTTATACTCCTTTAGAATAAGGAATCCCTTAAATTTCATTAAACAAGGAGTGCTTGAAGTTGAACTAGCAATTTTTTTCAAGTATATGCAGTATATGGCTGAATAATAGACTGTCTCTTCATTTCTTCTTAACAAGGCTCCACCTTCTGTTCCAATAACTCATTCAGACTTAATGATTCATGAAAATAGCTGTGTTCCCATAATAGGCAATATATTATTTGCAATCAGCACATTTATACTCCCTTAGAACAAGGAATCTGTTAAATTTCATTAAACAAGGTGTTTTTAAGGATGACTGGCAATTTGAAGCAAATATTTTCTACTTCATTATAGACTAATCAGACTCTCTCTTAATTTCTTTTAACAAAGCACAATTTTTTGTTGTAATTACACATTCATAACTAATGATCTTGGAAANGAGTATAGATGTGCTTGTTTCTATGAATATACCACTTCTTTTGGTTTAGAAGCGATTTCCAAGATCCTTAAGTGTGAATGTGTTTATGAGACAACAAAAAATGGAGGCTTGAGAGGAGGAAATA
This sequence comes from Bruguiera gymnorhiza, assembly GCA_020883675.1. Classification (NCBI taxonomy): domain Eukaryota; kingdom Viridiplantae; phylum Streptophyta; class Magnoliopsida; order Malpighiales; family Rhizophoraceae; genus Bruguiera; species Bruguiera gymnorhiza. The sequence continues at coordinate 253,646 of JAIRCJ010000125.1, forward strand.
AGGGGATGATCCCATATTCTTCTGCAATTAAGAAGAGAATACTTGTAAGAAATGCTAATGATCATCAAGGACACCTTGTTCAATGAAATTCAATGGGTTTGTTGTTCCAAAGGAGTATAGATGTGCTTGTTTCTATCAATATACCACTTTTTTTGGTATAGAAGCGATTTCCAAGATCCTTAAGTGTGGATGTGTTATTAGAACAAAAAAGGGAGGCTTGAGAGGAGCAAATGAGGGGATGATCTCATTATCAGCAATTAGGAAGAGAATACGTGTAAGAAATGCTAACGATCATCAAGGACACCTTAATTAATTAAATTCAATGGGTTTGATGTTCCAAAGGATATAGATGTGCTTGTTTTTATGAATATATGGCTTCTTTTGGTAAAGATGCAATTTCCAACATCCTTAAGGGTGAATGTGTTGTTACAACAAAAAAATGGAGTGTTGAGAGGAGGAAATGAGGGGGATGATCTCATTGTTCAGCAATTAAAAAGATAATACTTGTAAGAAATGCTAATGATCATCACAGACACCTTGTTTAATCAAATTTGATGGGTTTGATGATCCAAAGGAGTATAGATGTGCTTGTTTCCTTGAATATACTGGTTCTTTTTGGTATAAGAAGTGATTTTCAAGTTCCATAAGTGTGATTGTGTTATTAGAACAAAGAAAGGATGCTTGAGAGGAGGAAATGAGGGGTTGATCGCATTATTTCAGCAATTAAGAAGAGAATAGTTGTAAGAAATGCTAATGATCATCAAGGACACCATGTTTAAAGAAATTCAATGGGTTTGATGTTCCAAACGAGTATAGATGTGCTTGTTTCCATTGAATATATTGGTTCTTATTGGCATAGAAGCGATTTTCAAAGTTCCATAAGTATGAATGTGTTATTACAACTAAAATGGAGTGTTGAGAGGAGGAAATGAGGGGATGATCTCATTATTCGGCAATTAAGAAGAAAATACTTCTAAGAAATGCTAATGATCATCAAGGGACACCTTGTTTAATGAAATTCAATGGGTTTGATGTTCCGAAGGAGTATAGATGTGCTTGTTTCTATGAATATACCACTTCTTTTTGGTATAGAAGCGATTTCCAAGATCCTTAAGCGTGAATGTGTTATTAGAACAAAAAATGGAGGCTTGAGAGGAGGAAATGAGGGGATGATCTCATTATTCAGCAATTAAGAAGAGAATACTTGTAAGAAATGCTAATGATCATCAAGGACACCTTGTTTAATTAAATTCAATGGGTTTGATGATCCAAAGGAGTATAGATGTGCTTGTTTTCATGAATATACTAGTTCTTTTTGGTATAGAAGCGATTTTCAAGTTCCATAAGTGTGATTGTGTTATTACAACAAAGAAAGGTTGCTTGAGAGGAGGAAATGTGGGGATGATCTCATTATTCAGCAATTAAGAAGTGAATACACGTAAGAAATGCTAATGATCATGAAGGACACCTTAATTAATGAAATTCAATGGGTTTGATGTTCCAAAGGAGTATAGATGTGCTTGTTTCCTTGAATATACTAGTTCTTTTTGGTATAGAAGTGATATTCAAGTTCCATAAGTGTGATTGTGTTATTAGAACAAAGAAAGGATGCTTAAGAGGATGAAATGAGGGGTTGATTTCATTATTCAGCAATTAAGAAGAGAATAGTTGTAAGAAATGCTAACGATCATCAAGGACACCATGTTTAATGAAATTCAATGGGTTTGATGTTCCAAATGGGTATAGATGTGGTTGTTTCCATGAATATACTGGTTCTTTTTGGTATAGAAGCGATTTTCAAGTTCCATAAGTGTGATTGTGTTATTAGAAAAAAGAAAGGATGCTTGAGAGGAAGAAATGATTGGTTGATCTCATTATTCAGCAATTAAGAAGAGAATACTTGTAAGAAATGCTAATGATCATCAAGGACACCATATGTAATGAAATTCAATGGGTTTGATGTTCCAAAGGAGTATAGATGTGGTTACTTCCATGAATATACTGGTTGATTTAGGTATAGAAGTGATTTCCAAGATCCTTAAGTGTGAATGTGTTATTAGAACAAAAAATGGAGGCTTACGAGGAGGAAATGAGGGGATGATCTCATTATTCAGCAATTAATAAGCGATATATTCTTGACAACAAACACATTTATACTCCCTTGGAGCTAGGAAACCATTGAATTTCATTAAACAAGGTGTCTTTGACAATGACTAGCATTTCTTTCAAGTATTTTTGGTATAATTGTTAAATAATGGGATTGTCTCACCGTACCCTCTTAACAAAGCTCCACTAATTTTTCCAATAACTCATTCACACATAATGATCTTGAAAAAAGCTTATGTGCCCACAACATGTACTATATTTATGGAAACAAGCACTTCTAGGATCCCTTGGAACCAGGAATTCGTTGAATTTCATTAAATAAGGAGTCTTTGGTGATGTCTAGCTTTTCATGCAAATATTTTCTAGTTAATTACAGATTAATGAGACGGTCTCTTAATCTCTTCCTAAGAAAGCTCAACTTTTAGTTGTAATTACACATTTATAGTTAATGATCTAGAAAATAGCTTGTGTTCCCATAACAGTCAATATATTCTTAGCAACAACTACATTTATACTCCCTTTAAACAAGTAATTCGTTGAATTTCATTAAACAAGGAGTCTTTGATGATGGTTAGCTTTTCTTTCAAGTATTTTCTACTTAATTATGGACTAATAAGACCGCCTCTTAATTTCTTCCTAACAATTCTCCACCTTTTGTTGTAATTATGCATTCACAGTTAATGATATTAAAAATAGCTTGTGTTCCCACAACAGTCAATACATTTTTGGCAACAAGCACATTTATACTCCCTTGAAACTAGCAATCCATTGCATTACATTAAACAAGGGGTCCTTGATTATCACTAGCATTTCTTTCGTGTATTTGCAGTATAGTTGCCGAATAATGAGGTCGTCTCTCCATTTCTTCCTAACAAGGCTCCACCTTTTGTTGCAATAACTCATTCACACTTAAAGATCTTGAAAATAGCTTGTGTGCCCAAAACAAGCAACATATTCATGGCAACAAGCACATTTATACTCTCACGGAACTTGGAATCTATTGAATTTTATTAAATGAGGAGTCCTTGACGATGACTAGGATTTCTTTCAAGTATTTGTGGCATAGTTGCTGAATAATGAGACTGTCTCTTCATTTCCACCTAACAACCCTCTGCATTTTTTTGCAATAATTCATTCAAACTTAAAGATCTCGAAAATAACTTGTGTGCCCACAACAGGTAATATATTCATGGCAACAAGCACATTTATACTCTCTCAAAACTAGGAATCCGTTAAATTTCATTAAACAAGGAGTTTTTGATGATGACTAGCATTTTGATGCAAATATTTTTTACTTCATTATAGACTAATGAGACTGACTCTTAATTTCTTTTTAACAAAGCACAACATTTAGTTGTAATTACACATTCACAATTAATGATCTTAAAAATAGCTTGTGTGCCCAAAACAAGCAACATAGTCATGCCAATAAGAAAATTTATACTCCCTTAGAACAAGGAATCTGTTGAATTTCATTAAACAAGGAGTCCTTGATGATGACTAGCATTTCTTTCGCATATGTGCAGCATAGTTGCTGAATAATGAGGTCGTCTCTCCATTTCTCCCTAACAAGGCTCCAACTTTTATTGCAATAACTCATTTATACTTAATAATCTTGAAAATAACTTGTGTGCCCAGAACAGCCAATATATTCCTGGCAACAAGCACATTTATACTCTCATGGAACCAAGAATCCGTTGAATTTTATTAAACGAGGATTCCTTGATGATGACTAGGATTTCTTTCAAAATTTTCTGTGGCATAGTTGCTGAATAATGAGACTGTATCTTTATTTTCACCTAACAAGCCTCTGCATTTTTTTGCAATAACTCGTTCAGACTTAATGATCTTGAAATTGCTTGTGTGTCCACAATAGGCAATATATTCATGGCAACAAGCATATTTATACTCTTATGGAACTAGGAATCTGCTGAATTTCATTAAACAAGGAGTTTTTAATGATGACTAGCATATTGATGCAAATATTTTCTACATAATTATAGACTAACGAGACCATCTCTAAATTTCTTTTTAACAAAGCACAACATTTAGTTCTAATTACACATTCACAAATAATCATCTTGATAATAGTTTGTGTGCCCAAAACAGGTAATATAGTTATAGCAACAAGCAAATTTATACTCCCTTAGAATAAGGAATTCGTTGAATTTCATTAAATAAGGAGTATTTGAAGTTGACTAGCATTTTTTTCATGTATTTGCAGTATAACGGCTGAATAATGAAACTGTCTCTTCATTTCTTCCTAACATGTCTTCTCTTTTTGTTCCAATAACTCATTTAAACTTAATAATTATGAAAATAGCTTGTGTTCCCACAACAGGCAATTTAATCTTTGCAACAAACACATTTATACTCACTTGGAACTAGGAATCCATTGAATTTCACCAAACAAGGAGTTTTGATGATGACTAGCATTTTGATGCAAAAACTTTCTACTTTATTATTGACTAATGTGACTGTCTCTTAATTTCTTTTTAACAAGGCACAACTTTTAATTGTAATTACACATTCACATTTAATGATCTTGAAAATAGCCTGTGTTCCCAAAACAGGCAATATAGTCATGGCAACAAGCAAATTTATACTCCCTTAGAACAAGGAATCCGTTGAATTTCATTAAACAAGGAGTGTTTGAAGTTGACTAGCATTTTTTTCAAGTATACGTGATGTAATGGCTGAATAATATGACTATCTCTTCATTTCTTCCTAACAAGGCTCCACCTTTTGTTCTAATAACTCTTCCAAACTTAATGGTCATGAAAATACCTTGTGTTCCCACAACAAGAAATATATTCTTGGCAACAAGCACATTTATACTCCTTTAGAACAAGGAATATGTTCAATTTCATTAAAGAAGGAGTTTTTGATGATAACTGGCAATTTGATGCAAATATTTCATTATAGACTAATGAGACCGTCTCTTAATTTCTTTTTAACAAAGTAGAACTTTTAGTTGGAATTACACATTCACAATTAATGATCTTGAAAATAGCTTGTGTGCCAAAAACAGGCAACATTATCGTGGCAACAAGCAAGTTTATACTCCCTTAGAACAACGAATCTGTTGAATTTCATTAAACTAGGAGTCTTTGATGATTACTAACATTTCTTTCAAGTATTTGCAGTATAGTTGCTGAATAATAAGACTGTCTCTTCATTTCTTCCAAGCAAGGCTCCATCTTTTGTTGTAATAACTCCTTCACACTTAATGATCTTGAAAATAATTTATGTGCCCACAACAGACAATATATTCTTGGCAACAAGCACATTTATACTCTTTGGGAACTAGGAATCTGTAGAATTTTATTAAACAAGGAGTTTTTGATGATGACTAACATTTTAATGCAAATATTTTGTACTTAATTGTTGATTAATGAGACTGTCTCTTAATTTCTTTTTAACAAAGCACAACTTTTAGTTGTAGTTACACATTCACAATTAATGATTTTGAAAATAGCTTCTGTGCAGAAAACAGGCAACATAGTCATGGCAACAAGCAAATTTGTACTGCCTTAGAACAACGAATCCATTGAATTTCATTAAAATAAGAGTCTTTCATGATGACAAGCATTTCTTTCAAGTATTTCCGGTATAATTGCTGAATAATGAAACTATCTCTTCATTTCTTCCAAACATAGTTCCATCTTTTGTTGCAATAATTCGTTCAGACTTAATGACCTTGAAAATAGGTTGTGTGCCCACAATAAGCAATATATTCATGGCAATAAGCTCATTAATACTCTCTCGGAACTAGCAATCCATTGAATTTCATTAAACAAGGAGTTTTTGATTATGACTAGCATTTTGACACAAATATTTTCTACTTAATTATTGACTAATGACACCGTCTCTTAATTTCTTCTTAACAAAGCACAACTTCTAGTTGTAATTACACATTCATAACTAATGATCTTGAAAATAGCTTGTGTGCCCATAATAGACAATATATTTATGGCAACAAGCACATTTATGCTCTTTAGGAACTAGGAATACGTAGAATTTTATTAAATAAGGAATTTTTTATGATGACTTGCATTTTGATGCAAATATTTTCTACTTAATTGTTGATTAATGAGACCGTCTCTTAATTTCTTTTTAACAAAGCACAACTTTTAGTTGTAATTACACATTCATAATTAATGATCTTGAAAATAGATTCTGTGCCAAAAACAAGCAACATAGTCATGGCAATAACCAAATTTATACTCCTTTAGAACAAGAAATCCGTTGCATTTCATTAAATTAGGTGTTTTTTATGATGACTAGCATTTCTTTCAAGTATTTTTGGTATAGTTGATGAATAATGAGACTGTCTCTTCACTTCTTCCTAACAAGGCTCTAACTTTTATTGCAATAACTCCTTCACACTTAATGATCTTGAAAATAGCTTATGTGCCCACCACAAGCAATATGTTCATGGCAACAAGCACATTTATACTCTCTGGTAACTAGGAATTCGTAGAATTTTATTAAACAAGGAGTTTTTTTATGATGACTAGCATTTGGATGCAAATATTTTCTACTTAATTATTGACTAATGAGATCGTCTCTTAATTTTTTTTTTACAAAGCACAACTTCTAGTTGTAGTTACACATTCATAACTAATGATCTTGAAAATAGCTTATGTGCCTAAAACAAGCACCATAGTCATGGCAACAAGCAAATTCATACTCCTATAGAATAAGGAATTTGTTAAATTTCATTAAACAAGGAGTGTTTGAAGTTGAGTAGCATTTTTTTTCAAGTATTTATGGTATAATGGCTGAATAATGAGACTATCTCTTAATTTCTTCCTAACAACGCTCTACCTTTTGTTCCAATAACTATTTTGGACCTAATGATCATGAAAATAACTTGTGTGCCCATAATAGGAAATATATTCTTCGCAACAAGCACATTTATACTCCCTTAGAACAAAAAATCTGTTGAATTTCATTAAACAAGGTGTTTTTTATGATGACAAGCAATTTGATGCAAATATTTTCTACTTGATTATAGACTAATGAGACCGTCTCTTAATTTCTTTTTAGCAAAGCACAACTTTTAGTTGTAATTACACATTCACAATTAATGATCTCAAAATAGCTTTTGTGCCAAAAACAAGTAACATAGTCATATCAACAACCAAATTTATACTCCCTTAGAACAAAGAATACGTTGAATTTCATTAAACTAAGAATCTTTGATGATGACTAGCATTTCTTTCATGTTTTTCAATATAGTTGTTGAATAATGAGACAGTCTCTTCACTTCTTCCTAACAAGGCTCCACCTTTTGTTGCAATAACTCCTTCACACTTAATGATCTTGAAAATAGCTTGTGTGCCCACCACAGATAATATATTCTTGGCAACAAGCACATTTATACTCTCTAGGAACTAGTAATCCTTAGAATTTTATTAAACAAGGAGTTTTTGATGATGACTAGCTTTTTGATGCAAATATTTTCTACTTAATAGTTGACTAATAAGACTGTCTCTTAATTTTTCTTTTACAAAGCACAACTTCTAGTTGTAATTACACAATTCACAACTAATGATCTTGAAAATAGCTTTTATGCCCAAAACAAGTAACATAGTCATGGCAACAATCAAATTTATACTCCCTTAGAACAAGGAATCTGTTGAATTTCATTAACAGGGAGTGCTTGAAGTTGACTAGCATTTTTTTCAAGTATTTGCGGGATAATGGCTGAATAATGAGACTGTCTCTTCATTTCTTCCTAACAAGACTCCACCTTTTGTTCCAATAACTATTTCTGACTTAGAACAATAGCTTGTATGCCCACAATAGGAAATATATTCTTGGAAACCTGTACATTTATACTCCCTTAGAACAAGGAATCTGTTGAATTTCATTAAACAAGGTGTTTTTCATGATCACAAGCAATTTGATGCAAATATTTTCTACTTGATTATAGACTAATGAGACCGTCTCTTCTTTTCTTTTTAACAAAGCACAACTTTTTGTTGTAATTACATATTCGTAATTAATGATCTTAAAAATGGCTTATGTGCCAAAAATAGACAACGTAGTCATGGCAACAAGCAAGTCATGGCAACAAGCAAATTTATACTCCCTTAGAACAAGGAATCCATTGAATTTCATGAAAATAGGAGTCTTTGATGATGACTAGCATTTCCTTCAAGTATTTGTGGTATAGTTGCTGCATAATGAGACTATCTCTTCATTTCTTCCAAACAAGGCTCCACCTTTTGTTACAATAACTCCTTTACACTTAATGATCTTAAAAATAGCTTGTGTGCCCACAACAGACAATATATGCATGGCAATAAGCACATTTATACTCTCTAGAAACTAGGAATCTGTAAAATTTTATTAAACAAGGAATTTTTGGTGATGACTAGCATTTTGATACAAATATTTTATACTTAATTGTTGACTAATGAGATCATCTTTTAATTTCATTTTAATAAAGCACAAATAAGGAATCCCTTAAATTTCATTAAACAAGGAGTGCTTGAAGTTGACTAGCATTTTTTTCAAGTATATGCAGTATAATGGCTGAATAATGAGACTGTCTCTTCATTTCTTCTTAACAAGGCTCCACCTTCTGTTCCAATAACTCATTCAGACTTAATGATCATGAAAATAGCTTGTGTTCCCATAATAGGCGATATATTATTTGCAATAAGGACATTTATACTCCCTTAGAACAAGGAATCTGTTAAATTTCATTAAACAAGGTGTTTTTAAGGATGACTGGCAATTTGAAGCAAATATTTTCTACTTCATTATAGACTAATCAGACTCTCTCTTAATTTCTTTTTAACAAAGCACAATTTTTTGTTGTAATTACACATTCATAATTAATGATCTTGGAAATAACTTATGTGCCGAAAACAAACAACATAGTCATGGCAACAACCAAATTTATACTCCTTTAGAACAAGGAATCCATTGAATTTCATGAAAATAGGAGTCTTTGATGATGACTAGCATGTCTTTCATGTATTTTCGGTATAGTTGCTCGATAATGAGACTGTCTCTTCATTTCTTCCTAACAAGACTCCACCTTTTGGTGTAATAACTCCTTCACACTTAATAATCTTGAAAATTGCTTGTGTGCCCACAACAGGCAATATATTCATGGCAACAAGCACATTTATACTCTCTAGGAACTAGGAATCCATATAATTTTATTAAACAAGGAGTATTTGATGATGACTAGCATTTTGATGCAAATATTTTCTACTTAATTATTGACTAACAAGACCATCTGTTAATTTCTTTTTAACAAAACTCAACTTCTAGTTGTAATTACACATTCACAATTAATGATCTTGAAAATAGCTTGTGTGCCCAAAATAGGCAACATAGTCATGACAACAAGCAAATTTATACTCTCTTAGAATAAGGAATCTATTGAATTTCATTAAACAAGGAGTGCTTGAAGTTGACTAGCATTGTTTTCAAGTATTTGTGGTATAATGATTGAATAATGTGACTGTCCCTCATTTCTTCCTAACAAGGCTCCACCTCTTGTTCCAATAACTCTTTTAGACTTAATGATCATGAAAATAGCTTGTGTTTGCACAACAGGAAATATATTCTTGGCAGCAAGCACATTTATACTCCTTTAGATCAAGGAATCTGTTGAATTTCATTAAACAAGGTGTTTTTGATGATGACGAGCAACTTGATGCAAATATTTTCTACTTGATTATAGGCTAATGAGACTGTCTCTTAATTTCATTTTAACAAAGCACAACTTTTGTTGTAATTACACATTCATAATTAATGATCTTGAAAATAGCTTATGTGCAAAAAACAAACAACATAGTCATGGCAACAAGCAAATTTATACTCCCTTAGAACAAGGAATCTGTTGAATTTCATGAAAATAGGAGTCTTTGTTGATGACTAGCATTTCTTTCAAGTATTTCTGGTATAGTTGCTGAATAATGAGATTGTCTCTTCATTTCTTCCAAACAAGGCTCCGCCTTTTGTTGCAATAACTCCTTTGCACTTAATGATCTTGAAAATAGCTTGTGTGCCCACAATAGACAATATATTCATCGCAACAAGCACATTTATACTCTCTGGGAACTAGGAATCCATAGAATTTTATTAAATAAGGAGTTTTTGGTAATGACTAGCATTTTGATGCAAATATTTTCTACTTAATGAGACCATCACTTAATTTCTTTTTAACAAACCACAACTTTTAGTTGTAATTACACATTTGCAATTAATGATCATGAAAATAGCTTATGTCCCAAAAACAGGCAACATTGTCATGGCAACAAGCAAATTTATACTCCCTTAGAACAAGGAATGAATCCGTTGAATATCATTAAATAAAGAGTGCTTGAAGTTGACTAGAATTTTTTTCAAGTATTTGCAATATAATGGCTGAATAATGAGACTGTCCCTTCATTTATTCCTAACAAGGCTCTACCTTTTGTTCCAATAACTCATTCAGACTCAATGACCATGAAAATAGCTTGTGTTCCCATAACAATAAATATATTGTTGGCAACAAGTACATTTATACTCTCTTGGAACAAGGAATTTGTTGAATTTCATTAAACAATGAGTTTTTGATGATGACTAGCAATTTGATGCAAATATTTTCTACTTGATTATACATTAATGAGACCATCTCTTAATTTCTTTTTAACAAAGCACAACTTTTAGTTGTAATTACACATTGACAGTTAATGATATTGAAAATAGCTTGTGTGCCCAAAATAGGCAACATTGTCATGCCAACAAGCAAATTTATACTCCCTTAGAACAAGGAATCCGTTGAATATCATTAAATAAGGAGTGCTTGAAGTTGATTAGCATTTTTTTCAAGTATTTGCAATATAATGGCTGAATAATGAGATTGTCTCTTCATTTCTTCCTAACAAGGCTCTACCTTTTGTTCCAATAACTCATTTAAACTTAATAACCATGAAAATAGCTTGTGTTCCCATAATAGGAAATATATTCTTGGCAACAAGCACATTTATACTCCTTTGGAATAAGGAATCTTTTGAATTTCGTTAAACAAGGAGTTTTTTATGATGACTAGCAATTTGTTGCAAATATTTTCTACTTGATCATACACTAATGAGATCGTTTCTTAATTTCTTTTTAACAAAGCACAACTTTTAGTTATAATTACACATTCACAATTAATGATCTTGAAAATAGCTTATGTGCCCAAAACAGGCAACATTGTCATGGCAATAAACAAATTTGTACTCCCTTAGAACAAGGAATTCGTTGAATATCATTAAACAAGGAGTGCTTAAAGTTGACTAGCATTTTTTTCAAAGCATGTATAGTATAATATCTGAATAATAAGACTATCTCTTCATTTCTTCCTAACAAGGCTCCACCTTTTGTTCCAATAACTCATTCAACTTAAATGAGTCATGAAATAACCTGTGTTCCCAAAACATCAACTATATTCTTGGCAAACAAGCACACTTCTATAACCTCCCATAGAAAAAGGAATTTGTTAAACTTTCATCTAAACAGAAATGGAGTTTTTTCATGATAACTAGAATTTTGATTGCAAATAATTTTCTACTTAAATTTAATTGAGACTAGATGGACCCTCTCTTAGTTTCTTTATAACAATAGCCACAACTTTTAGTTGTAATTTACACATTCACAATTATATGATCTTGAAAATTTGCTTGTGTGCCGCAACATAGGCAACGATAGTCATAGGCAACAAGGCTAAATTTAACTCCCTTAGAACAAGGAATCCATTAAATTCATTAAACAAGGATGTGATTGGAAGTTGACAAGCATTTTTTTCAAGTATTTGCATTATAATGGCTACAATAATGTGACTAACTCTTCATTTCTTCCTAAACAAGGCTCCACCTTTTATTCCAATAACTCACTCAGACTTTAATGGATCCATGAAAAATAGCCTTATGTCACGACTACAGGCAATATTTCTTGCGCAACAAGCAACATTATACTCCCTAGAAACAAGGAGTATTGTCTAAATTTTTATTAAACAAGGAGTTTTTTATGGATGACTAGCAATTTGTTGCAAATATTTCTACTTGATCATACACTAATGAGACTGTTTCTTAATTTCTTTTTAACAAAGCACAACTTTTAGTTATAATTACACATTCACAATTAATGATNCTACTTAATGAGACCATCACTTAATTTCTTTTAACAAACCACAACTTTTAGTTGGTAATTACACATTTGCAATTAATGATCATGAAAATAGCTTATGTCCCAAAACAGGCAACATTGTCATGGCAACAAGCAATTTATACTCCCTTAGAACAAGGAATGAATCCGTTGAATATCATTAAATAAAGAGTGCTTGAAGTTTGACTAGAATTTTTTTCAAGTATTTGCATATAATGGCTGAATAATGAGACTGTCCCTTCATTTATTCCTAACAAGGCTCTACCTTTTGTTCCAATAACTCATTCAGACTCATATGACCATGAAAATAGCTTGTGTTCCCATAACAATAAATATATTGTTGGCAACAAGTACATTTATACTCTCTTGGAACAAGGAATTTGTTGAATTTCATTAAAACAATGAGTTTTTGATGATGACTAGCAATTTGATGCAAATATTTTCTACTTGATTATACATTAATGAGACCATCTCTTAATTTCTTTTTAACAAAGCACAACTTTTAGTTGTAATTACACATTGACAGTTAATGATATTGAAAATAGCTTGTGTGCCCAAAATAGGCAACATTGTCATGCCAACAAGCAAATTTATACTCCCTTAGAACAAGGAATCCGTTGAATATCATTAAATAAGGAGTGCTTGAAGTTGATTAGCATTTTTTTCAAGTATTTGCAATATAATGGCTGAATAATGAGATTGTCTCTTCATTTCTTCCTAACAAGGCTCTACCTTTTGTTCCAATAACTCATTTAAACTTAATAACCATGAAAATAGCTTGTGTTCCCATAATAGGAAATATATTCTTGGCAACAAGCACATTTATACTCCTTTGGAATAAGGAATCTTTTGAATTTCGTTAAACAAGGAGTTTTTTATGATGACTAGCAATTTGTTGCAAATATTTTCTACTTGATCATACACTAATGAGATCGTTTCTTAATTTCTTTTTAACAAAGCACAACTTTTAGTTATAATTACACATTCACAATTAATGATCTTGAAAATAGCTTATGTGCCCAAAACAGGCAACATTGTCATGGCAATAAACAAATTTGTACTCCCTTAGAACAAGGAATTCGTTGAATATCATTAAACAAGGAGTGCTTAAAGTTGACTAGCATTTTTTTCAAGCATGTATAGTATAATATCTGAATAATAAGACTATCTCTTCATTTCTTCCTAACAAGGCTCCACCTTTTGTTCCAATAACTCATTCAAACTTAATGATCATGAAAATAACTTGTGTTCCCACAACATGCAATATATTCTTGGCAACAAGCACATTTATACTCCCATAGAAAAAGGAATTTGTTAAATTTCATTAAACAAGGAGTTTTTTATGATAACTAGAATTTTGATGCAAATATTTTCTACTTAATTATTGACTAATGAGACCCTCTCTTAGTTTCTTTATAACAAAGCACAACTTTTAGTTGTAATTACACATTCACAATTAATGATCTTGAAAATTGCTTGTGTGCCCAACATAGGCAACATAGTCATGGCAACAAGCAAATTTAGACTCCCTTAGAACAAGGAATCCATTAAATTTCATTAAACAAGGAGTGATTGAAGTTGACAAGCATTTTTTTCAAGTATTTGCATTATAATGGCTAAATAATGTGACTAACTCTTCATTTCTTCCTAACAAGGCTCCACCTTTTATTCCAATAACTCACTCAGACTTAATGATCATGAAAATAGCTTATGTTCACACTACAGGCAATATATTCTTGGCAACAAGCACATTTATACTCCCTTAGAACAAGGAGTTTGTTAAATTTTATTAAACAAGGAGTTTTTTATGATGACTAGCATTTTGATACAAATATTTTCTACTTAATTATAGACTAATGAGATTGTCTCTTAATTTCTTTTTAACTAAGCACCACTTTTTGTTGTAATTACACATTCACAATTAATTATCATGAAAATAACTTCTGTGTCAAAAACAGGCAACATAGTGATGGCAACAAGCAAATTTATACTCCCTTCAAATGAGGAATCCATTGAATTTCATTAAACTAGGTGTCTTTGATGATAACTAGCATTTCCTTGAAGTATTTTTGATATAGTTGCTGAATAATGAGACTGTCTCTTTAGTTCTTCCTAACAAGGATCCACCTTTTGTTGCAATAATTTATTCATACTTAATGATCTTGAAAATAGCTTGTGTGCCCACAATAGGCAATATATTCATGGCAAGAAGCACATTTATACCCCCTTGGAACGAGGAATCTAATTAATTTCATTAAACAAGGAGTTTGTAATGATTACTAGCATTTCTTTGTATTATTAGCAGTATAGTTGCTGAATGATGAGATCGTCTCTTAATTTCTTCCTAACAATACTCCACTTTTTGTTGTAATTAGACATTTAAAGTTAATGATCTTGAAAATAGCTTGTGTTCCCACAACAGCCACTATATTCATGGCAACAATCACATTTATACTCCTTTAGTACAAGGAATCCACTTAATTACATTATACAAGGTGTCTTTAATGATGACTAGTATTTCTTTCAAGTATTTGCAATATAGTTGTTGAATAATCAGACTATCGCTTTATTTATTCCTAAAAAGGATCCATCTTTTGTTGCAATTACTCATTCATGCTTAATGATCTTGAAAATAGTATGTGTGCCCACAACAGAAACTATATTCAAGGCAACAAGCACATTTATACTCCCATGGATGTAAGAATCCGTTGAATATCATTAAATAAGGAATGTTTGATGATGACTAGCATTTCTTTCTAGTATTTGCATTATAATTGCTGAATAATGAGACTATCTCTTCATTTCCTCCTAACAAGCATCCACATTCTTTTTGCAATAACTCATTCACACTTAATGATCTTGAAAATAGCTTGTGTGCCCACAACATGCAATATATTCATGGTAACAAGCACATTAATACTCTCTTTGAACTAGGAATCTGTTGAATTTCATTAAACAAGGAGTCTTTGATGATGACTAGCATTTTGATGTGAAGATTGTCTACTTAATTATAGACTAATAAGACCATCTCTTCATTTCTTCCTAACAAAACTCAACTTTTAGTTGTAATTACACATTCATAGTTAATGATCTTGAAAATAGCTTGTGTCCCCAAAGGAGGCAACATAGTCTTGGCAACAAGCAAATTTATACTCCCTTGGAATAAGGAATTTGTGGAATTTCATTAAACAAAGAGTCTTTGATGATGACTACCAATTCTTTCAAGTAATTGTGGTATAGTTGCTGAATAATGAGAGTGTCTCTTCATTTCTTCCTAAAAAGGCTCCACCTTTTGTTGCAATAACTCATTTACACATAATGATGTCTAAAATAGTTTGTGCGCCCACAATAAGCACTATATTCTTTGTAACAAACACATTTATACTCCATCGGAACTAGGAATTCATTGAATTTCATTAAACAAGGAGTCTTGGATGATGACTAGCATTTCTTTCATGTAATCGAGGTATAGTTGCTTAATAATGAGACTGTCTCTTCATTTCTTCCTAACAAGACTCTACCTTTTGTTGCAATAACTCCTTCACACTTAATGGTCTTGAAAATAACTTGTGTGGCCACAACAAACAATATATTCTTGGCAATAAGCTCATTTATACTCCCTTAGAACTAGGAATCCGTTAAATTTCATTCAATAAGGAGTCTTTGATGATGACTAGAATTTCTTACAAGTATTTTCTACTTAATTATGGACTAATGAGACCATCCCTTAATTTCTTCCTTACAATGCTCCACTTTTTGTTGTAATTATGCATTCACAGTTAATAAGACCATCTCTTAATTTCTTTCTAGCATTTCTTTCAAGTATTTACGGTGTAGTTGCTGAATAATGAGACTATCCCTTCATTTCTTCTTCAAAAGGCTCTACCTCTTGTTACAATAAATCATTTACACTTAATGATCTTGAAAATAGTTTGTATGCCTACAACAAGCATCATATTCATAGTGACAAGCACATTTATCCGTCAAATTTCATTAAACAATGAGTCTTTGATGATGACTAATATTTCTTTCAAGTATTTGCAGTATAAGTGCTGAATAATGAGACCGACTCTTCATTTCTTCCTAATAAGGCTTCTCCTTTTGCTACAATAACTCATTTACACTTAATAATCTTAAGATAACTTGTGTGCCCATAACAGGTAATATATTTATGGCAACAAGCATATTTATACTTCCTTGGAACTAGGAATCCAATGAATTTTATTAAACAAGGAGCTTTTGATGATGACTAATATTTCTTTCAAGTATTTGTGGTATAGTTGCTGAATAATGAGATCGTCTCTTATTTTATTCCTAACAAGGCTCCACATTTTGTTGCAAGAACTTATTCACACTTAATGATCTTGAAAAAGCTTATGTGCCCACAACAGACAATATATTCATGGCAACAAGCACATTTGTACTCCCAGGGAACTAAGAATCCCTTGAATTTCATTAAACAAGGAGATTTTGATGATGACTGACATTTCTTACAAATATTTTCTACTCAATTATAGACCAATGACATCGTCTCTTAATTTCTTCCTAACAAGACTCTACCTTTTGTTGCAATGACTCATTCATACTTAATAATCTTGAAAATAATTGTTGTGCCTACAATAGGCAATATATTCATGGCAACAAGCACATTTATACTTCCTTGGAACTAGACATTTATTGAATTTCATTAAACAAGGAATCTTTGATGGTGACTAGCATTTTGTTAAAGTATTTGTTGTATAACTGCTGAATAATGAGGCCACCTCTTCATTTCTTCTTAACAAGGCTCCACCTTTTGTTGCAATATCTCATTCGCACTTAATGATCTTGAAAATAGCTTGCGCGCCCACAACAGGCAATATATTCATGGCAACAAGCACATTTATACTATCTCGGAACTAGGAATTCAGTGAATTTTATTAAATAAGGAGTTTTTGATAATGACTAATATTTCTTTCAAGTATTTGCAGTATGTTGCTAAAAAATGAGATAGTCACTTCATTTCATCCAAACAAGGCTCCACCTTTTGTTGCAATAACTCATTTACACTTAATGATCTTGAAATAGCTTGTGTGCCCACAACAAGCAACATATTCATGGCTACAAGGACATTTATACTCCCTTAAAACTAGGAATCTATTGAATTTCTTTAAACAAGGAGTCTTTGATCATAACCAGCATTTCTCTGAAGTATTTGCAATATAGTTGCTGAATAATGAGACCGTCTTTTCATTTCTTTCTAACAAGGCTTAACATTTTGTTGCAATAACTCATTCACACTTAATGATCTTGAAAATAGCTTGTGTGCCCACAACAGGCAATATATTCAAGGCAATAAGCACATTTATACTCCCTTGGAACTAGGAATTCAGCAAATTTTATTAAACAAGGAGTTTTTGATGATGACTAATATTTCTTTCAAGTATTTGTAGTATAGTTGCTGAAAAATGAGATAGTCACTTGATTTCATCCAAACAAGGCTCCACCTTTTGTTGCAATAACTCATTCACACTTAATGATCTTGAAGTAACTTATGTGCCCACAATAGGCAATATATTCATGGCAACAGGCACATTTATACTCCCTTGGAACTAGAAATCCATTCAATTTCATTAAAAAAGGAGTCTATGATGATGACAAGCTTTTTGTTCCAATATTTGCGGTATAGTTGCTAAATAATGAGATTGCCTCTTCATTTCCTCCTAACAAGGCTCCACCTTTTGCTGCAATAACTCATTCACACTTAATGATCTTGAAAATAGCTTGTGTGCCCACAACAGACAATATATTCATGACAATAAGCACATTTATACTCCCTTGGAACTAGGAATACATTGAATTTCATTAAATAAGGAGCCTTCATGATGACTAGTATTTCTTTGAAGTATTTGCAGTATAGTTATTGAATAATGAGACTGTCTCTTCATTTCTTCCTAAAAAGGTCTCACCTTTTGCTGCAATAACTCATTCACACTTAATGATCTTAAAAATAGTTTATGTGCCAACAATAGGCAATATATTCCTGGAAACAAGCACATGTATACTCCCTTGGAACTAAGAATCCATTAAATTTCATTAAACAAGGAGTCCTTGATGATGACCAGCCTTTCTTTGAAGTATTTATAGTAGAGTTTCTAAATAATGAGACCGCCTCTTCATTTCTTCCTAACAAGGGTTCACCTTCTACTGCAATAACTCATTCACACTTAATGATCTCGAAAATAGCTTGTGTGCCCACAACAGACAATATATTCTTAGAAACAAGCACATTTATACTCCCTTGGAGCTAGGAATCAATTAAATTTCTTTAAACAAGGAGTCCTTGATGATGACTAGCCTGTGTTTGAAGTATTTGTAGCATATTTGCTGAATAATGAGACTGTCTCTTCATTTCTTCTTGACAAGGCTCCATATTTTGTTGCCATAACTCATTCACACTTAATAATCTCAAAAATAGCTTGTGTGCCTACAACAGGCAATATATTCATGGCAACAAGAACATTTATACTCCTTTGGAACTAGAAATCCGTTGAATTTTATTAAACAATGAGTCTTTTATGATCAATAGCATTTTGTTCAAGTATTTGTTGTATAATTGCTAAATAATGAGATTGTCTCTTCATTTCTTCCTAAAAAGGCCTCCCCTTTTGTTGCAATTACTCATTCCCCCAAATTGATCTTGTAAATAGTTTGTGTAACCACAACAGGCAATATATTCATGGCAATAAGTACATTTATACTTCCTTGGAACTAGAAATCCATTGAATTTCATTAAACAATGAATTTTTTATGATGAATAGCATTTTGTTCCAGTATTTGCTGTATAATTGCCGAATAATGATGTTGTCTCTTCATTTCTTCCTAAAAGGGCCTCACCTTTTGTTTCAATAACTCATTCCTCAAAATTGATCTTGAAAATAGTTTGTGTAACCACAATAGGCGATATATTCATCGCAACAAGCACATTTATACTCCCTTGGAACTAGAAATCCATCGAATTTTATTAAACAAGGAGTCTTTGATGATGACCATCATTTCTTTAAAGTACTTGTGGTATAGTTGCTGAACAATGAGACCGCCTTTTCATTTCTTCCTAACAAGGCTCCACCTTTTGCTGCAATAACTCATTCACACTTAATGATCTTCAAAATAGCTTGTGTACCCATAAGAGGAAATATATTCATGACAACAAGCACATTTATACTCCCTTGGAACTAGGAATCCATTGAATTTCATTAAACAAGGAGTCCTCGATGATAACTAGCATTTCTTTGAAGTATTTGTAGTATAGTTGTTGAATAATGAGACTATCTCTTCATTTCTTCCTAAAAAGGCCTCACCTTTTGTTGCAATAACTCTTTCACATATAATGATCTTCAAAATAGTTTGTGTGCCCACAATAGCACAATATTTATGGTGACAAGCACATTTATACTCCCTTCAAACTAGGAATCCATCTAATTTAATTAAACTAAGAGTCTTTAATGATGACTAACATTTCTTTGAAGTATTTGTGGTATAGTCTTGCTGAATAGTGAGACCGCCTCTTCATTTCTTTCTAACAAGGCTCCACCTTTTTCTGCAATAACTCATTAACACTTAATGATCTTGAAAATTAGTTTGTGTGCCCATAATAAGCACTATATTCATGGCAACAAGCACATTTATACTCCCTTGGAACTATGAATATGTTGAATTTCATTAATAAGGATTCTTTGAGGATGACTAGCATTTGTTTCAAGTATTTGTAGTATAGTTGTTGAGTAATGAGACTATCTCTTCATTTCTTCCAAAAAGGCCTTATCTTTTCTTTCGATAACTTATTCACATATAATGATCTAGAAAATAGTTTGTGTCCTTGTAATATATTTCATGACGACAAGCACATTTATAATCCCTTCAAACTAGGAATCCGTTCAATTTCATTAAACAAGGAGTCTTTGATGATGACTAGCATTTTTTTTTCAAGTATTTGCGATGTAAATGATGAATAATGAGACTGCCTCTTAATTTCTTCCACACAAGGCTCCACCTTTTGTTGCAAGAACTCATTCACACTTAATGATCTTGAAATTAGTTTTTGTGCCCAACACAGCCACTATATTCATGGCAACAAGCACATTTATACTCCCTTGGAACTAGAAATCTGTCAAATTTCATTAAACAAGGAGTCTTTGATGATCACTAGCATTTCTTTCAAGTATTTGTGGTGTAGTTACTGAATAAGGAGACTGCCTCTTCATTTCTTTCTCAAACAAGGCTCCCCCTTTTGTTGTAATAAATTATTTACACTTAATGATCTTGACAGATACCTAGTATGCCCACAATAAGGTAATATGTTCATGGCAACAAGCAACATTTATACTCCCTTGGAACTAGAAATCCATTGAATTTCATTTAAATACTAAGTCTTTGATTGAATGACTAGCATTTTGTTCAAGTATTTGCCATATAATTGCTTAATCATGAGACCACCTCTTTATTTTTCCTAACAAGGCTCCTCCTTTTGTTGCAAATAACTCATTCACATTTAATGATCTTGAAAATAGCTTATGCACCCATAATAGGCAATATATTCATGGCAACAAGCCACATTTATACTCCCTTGGAACTATGAATCCATTGAATTTCATTAAATAAGGATTCTTTGAGGATGACTAGCATTTAGTTGGCTGAGTAAAGAGATTGTCTCTTCATTTTCTTCCAGAAAAGGCCTCATCTTTTCTTTCGATAACTCATTTCACACATAATGATCTAGAAATAGTTTGTGTGCCGTTAATAGGGATATATTCATGACGAAAGCACATTTATAATCCTTTTGAGCTAAGAATCATTGAATTTCATTAAACAAGGAGTTTTTGATGATGACTAGCATTTCTTTCAAGTATTGCTGAATAATGAGACTGCCTCTTCATTTCTTCCACACAAGGCTCCTTCTTTTGTTTCAAAGAACTCATTCACACTTAATGATCTCGAAATTAGTTTTTGTGCCCAACATAACCATTATATTCATGGCAAACAAGCAGATTTATACTCCCTTGGAACTAGAAAATCCATTTGAATTTTCATTAAAATAAGGAGTCTTTGATGATTCACTAGCATTTCTTTCAAGTACTTGTAGTGTAGTTATAAATAAGGAGACCGCCTCTTCATTTCTTCTCAACAAAGGCTCCCCCCTTTTATTGCCAATAACTTATTTGCACTTAATGATCTTAGAGATTACCTAGTATGCCCACAATAGGCAATATGTTCATGCAACAAGCACATTTATACTCCCTTAGAACTAGAAATCTTTGATGATGACTAGCATTTTTTTTCAAGTATTTGCTGTATATATTGCTTAATCATGAGATCACCTCTTCATTTCTTCCTAACAAGGCTCCTCCTTTTGTTGCAATAACTCATTCACATTTAATGATCTTGAAAATAGCTTGTGCACCCACAACAAGCAATATATTCATGGCAACAAGCACATTTATACTCCCTTGGAACTAGGAATCCGTCAAATTTTATTAAACAAGGAGTCTTTGATGATGACCATCATTTCCTTCAAGTACTTGCGGTATAGTTGTTGAATAATGAGACGCCTTTTCATTTCTTCCTAACAAGGCTCCACCTTTTGCTGCAATAACTCATTCACACTTAATGATCTTCAAAATAGCTTGTGTACCCACAAGAGGCAATATATTCATGACAACAAACAACATTTATACTCCCTTGGAACTAGGAATCTATTGAATTTCATTAAACAAGGAGTCCTCGTGATGACTAGCATATTCTTTGAAGTATTTGTAGTATAGTTGTTCAATAATGAGACTGTCTCTTTTCATTTCTTCTAAAAAGGCCTCACCTTTTTTGCAATAACTCTTTCACACATAATGATCTTGAAATATTGTGTGCCCACAATAGGCACAATATTCAGGTGGCAAGCACATTTATACTCCTTTCGAGCTAGGAATTCATCTAATTTAATTAAACTAGGAGTCTTTGATGATGACAACATTTCTTTCAAGTATTTGTAGTATAGTTGCTGAATAATGAGACTGCCTCATCATTTCTTCTCTAACAAGGTTCCACCTTTTTGCTGCAATAACTCATTAACACTTAATGATCTTGAAATAGTTTGTGTGCCCACAACCAAGCACTATATTCATGGCAACAAGCACATTTATACTTTCTTGGAACTATAAATCTATGAATTTCATTAAATAAGGATTCTTGAGGATTGACTAGCATTTTTTTCAAGTATTTTATTATATAGTTGTGGAATAATAGACCATCTCTTCTTTTCTTCCTCACAAGGCTCCACTTTTTGTTGCAATAACTCATTCACACTTAA